>SNQN01004517.1:9642-19830 GCA_008642245.1 Bassia scoparia | reverse complement strand
GGATTTTTTGTTACTAACCAGCTTTTTATAAGGGTCACTTTGTCACAAACCATCTTTTTCTAAACGAAATTGTCATAACCATCTTATTTGATACGTATCGTTGTTGACCATCATTATGTCGCCGGTTTCCGTTGTGACCATCATCTTGTCGTCGGTTTCCGGCGCTGACATTGCACGTGACATGCACGTGACCCCTAAAAGTTCTTTTTTTTTTGCTTTTAATTGCATTCCTTTTCTCTTTTCATCTTCAATACTACTTTCTACGAAATACATACATGGCATTATAAGAACATAATGGGGGTTTAGAGGGGAGAAAGTCGGAAAAAGGACTTTTAGTGGGTCACATGCATGTCACGTGCGAGTCAACGCGAAAACCGACAAAAGATGTGGTCACAACCGATACGTATCAGATAAGATGGTTATGACAATTTCGTTTAGAAAAGATGATTTGTGACAAGTGACCCTTATAAAGCTGGTAGTGAAACAAAACCCATAAATAAATTGTATCTTCTAATATACTACTACTAAAGCAATTCTCACCTCCCAAAATTTTCCCTCTAAATTTCCTCCCAAACAAACTATAATTTTTGCATAAAAATGTAAAAGACATTTAATGAAGGTTTAATAAATGTATTTTTGAGTAAAATTTTATATATTTATTAATTCATTAATATAAAAATATTTTTATCAAAATTAAACCTTATTTTTTAATAATGACATTTAAAATATCAAATACTCCACATTAATTTTGTTTAAGAGAATTTATATTTTATTTGAAACCGAGCATATGCTCGGGGATTATCTAGTTAGACATTAAAGCATCACTCCTCGATCCTAGAAAATCCTAGAGGATTCTCATTTCCACTTTTGTGGCTCTCTTAAAATCTAATTATAAAAAATAAAATTGTATTGGACTTTGAAAAAAAGTCTCAATTTATTTTAAAAACGATGAAGTATATATGACATGACGCCCAAATAATCCAAGCCCATAGCAATTATTCCATTTAGCAAGTAGGCTTTCACGAATTGACGGTCAAGAAGTTTCCCCACAACAGCAATTGGTGTGAATATGTATTATTTGTCTGTTCTGTAAACTAGTTGTGTGCAAATGTGCAATGAAGGCAAACTTCTTAATTCTATTCTTAATTTATAAATAATATTTTAAATAACTAAATTATGCTCTCGTCAAAAAAAAACTAAATTATGTTATAGGTCTAAGCTAATTTCTTGTATATTCTCCTTGATATTTAGGCGCGTATAACCAGAGATTTAAATATATTTATGTCAAACTTGCAAGGATGTGCATGTTATTTGCTCAAACTTATAGTTCTCATATATACCATTCAACACTAGATTACGAAAAAATTGTTTATCAGCCAATCCAGGAGATGCCTTAATCTTTCTATAGTCTACGTGGAAAAATTATTTATTATAAGCTCAAAGACTTATGAAATTGTATATGTCAAGCAGCCAAGTCTATGATCATTGTATATGTCAGAAAAACCTCATGTAAATTAAAAAGTGATTGCTTTCAAACTCATCATAAGAATTCATGATCATACTTATTGGGAAAATCATGGCCTAAAATTGACAATAGAACATAAATGAAATTATTTGCTAAATTAAGGATATTAGACATAAAACTATTTGTTTTATTATGAAAATTACAATTCTAAACAAAAAAAGTACAATACTTTGCGCATCATACAGCCTAAGTACCCAAGATTATATGACTATAATATCAGGATCATATATCTTCAAAATACATTATGAAACATATATAAACAACCACCATATTTCATTTATTCGTATAAAACCGCAACTCTTGAGATGATCTTTTAAGTTTAGCTCGTCCTGCATCACCATTGAAAAAATATAAACACATCATATACGTGTCTTGATTACAAAAACCTATCTATTATTAACACATCATATTATATTATGGCACATGTATTCTCTATTAATTTCTTTATTTTCATATAATTATAAGTAAATTTATTCTTAAGATAATTATTAACATCACTCAAGAAATAAATAATTTTTATAAATATATGGATTTTATTACTACTTTCATTCTCTTGGCTTTAATTTGCCATCACAATAAAATGTGTGTATGAAGTACCTTCATGGAAGCAGTGTAAATAGGTGTTGTATGAGCTGACTTTGACTTCCTGTTGATGCAAAGTGTTAACAAATTAATACTTAGTGCCCCAAATTAAAAGATTAATCCATAAAACATACTGTAATTACAAGCTTAGTTATCTACTAATACCCCAATAATGCAACACTGACAAATATTTTCCTTTTCTTTACTTTATTTTCTGGTTACTTTGGTCATTGGTTGTGTATGCAGTTCACAACTCGTGTTAGACCTTACTTTGACATGCATATTACTAGCCTTTTATACACACGATGAGTTCAATGCTGATAGTATAACGAGTATATATGGAAATCATTATTATTCCAATACTGGTTGAGCAAGACAGCTAATCAGCAGTAACTTTCATGCCATCTTGGTTGCGGTGCAATAGTAGAAAGCATGAGTCTTGTTCTTGATGTCCAGAATGGATGCCCGAAACTTCCTTCACGGAATGCTGAGTAATTTGGTTGTGGATCATAGTACCTGCAACGTAATTAATCATATATTGTTATACTCAATTTATAATCACATAATTCTTTAACAGATCTAGATTATAACCTTATTATTGTTATTCTAATTTCTAGTAGACCCTCGAGATGAGTCCAAAACTTTTATATATACAATTTTGCTTACTAATTGGTACGTTGCAGGGCAAGTGTAGTGAAAAAAGTCGGAGCATAGGCTACAGTAACCTGATAGACATATACTGGAAACAAATTAATTGATAAAAAAGAATTACTCTCCCGCAATTCCTTCGGAGTTGCCACATCGCCCAATAGTTACATACGATGGGAGCTGCGGTCGTTTAACTCAGGAGTACATTCACCATTTGTTATATTGTATTTCGCATGTTGAGACTCTATGCTGAAATTTTGAGGAAGGAATGAACAAAAAAAAAAAAAAATGATAATCAAATTGGCGCAATAAGGTAGCACCATGAGCTCACCTTTATAAATAAATTGTACTTGTAATCTTTTATGTCTATTTTGTTAAATAAATACTAATGTCGATTTGTCGTATTAATGACTAAAATACTAGTGGATTCACTAGAATTTCGGTACGTAATGTATAACGACTAATGAGCAAGACATTCTTTTTGCATACCGATCTCTCATAGGCATGAACATGGCCAGCAAAAACAACATCGCTTTGTAGTCTATGACATTTGCTCGACGACGGGTCTCATGCTTTCGCCCTCCATGTAGTGAGCGTGTTAGAGTTGTAGAGTGGAACATGCATTATCACTATCAACTGGTGTCTTCTTCCTGTCAACTTTTTGAGCTCTGGCGTCTAGCCATTTTATTGAGGGGAGTACTTTACTGTTATAAAACAAACAACGGAAATGTTAATTAACGAAACGGAATTAACAAATATACAATTACATACTATAGAGTAATATGTCTAAGGACAGTAGGACATCGGCTCTTGTAATATACAAATATTACGTACACACTACAATAGATGTGATGCTTAGACATATTAATCATCTATTCACATACTAACGATATTAATCGTGAATCATAATAGCACGGACATGACTGAACTATAGGATCCAACGAATTGAAGAGTAGCTAGAAAGATAGCATGACGCGTGCTGGACCACGCCTGATTGCATACCAAAGTTGATCTGTGCTGCCGGAAGCTTTGTATGGTGAAGGGTATCTTGCTTTGAATTGCTCGAAATTTCCAGTCAAACCCTGAATATACATACGAGTAAATACATGTAATCATACATTCATAATTTCATACTACATACGTGTTGGAATAAGATATACTATTACATATTGTCGAAGATGTTTCTATCTTATTACATCCTATTAAGTTTATTTAATTTGTATCAGAAATTATATAGTCCTTGAGACTCTATAGTTAAACAACGGACCGTAGGCTTTGATAAATCTATATCTATCATCATACTATATTAAGCAATCTTGACTTCCTAAAATTTTCCTCCAAAAACACTTTATTAATTTTTGCATTAAAATGTAAAAAAGGCATTTAATGAAGGTTAATAAATGTGTTTTTGAGTAAAATTTTATATATTTATATTTCATTATAATTCTAAAAAAATCAAAAATAAAATTTATTTTTAAAATAATACGGTTTAAAAATCAAATATTAATTTTGTTTAGAGCAATTTATATTTTATTGAAAACTGAGCATATTTCGGGAATTATCTAGTAAATACATAGTACGTGTTACGATTAATTACAATTGTGGAAAGTAATCAATTCATGGTTTCCATTAGTCCAAATCCATGGTTGATAAGCAGTGCTTGGCTCGACGAGGCGGCCACGTATCCCATCTCAAGCCACCTCGTGGGGAACATCGATATGCCGATCGGCGAAGTAAGATCACCCACAACAACACGGTTTGCCCTTCTCCGCCCTTTATGTAATGTTGCAAAGTGGAAAGTGATGTTTTTGTTTGCCCGTAAATCACCTGAAAACAATTTGGAATCAAAGCTTGTGTTACATTTTTCTTGATCTACTAAAGTAGCTAGGTCAAATTACTCGATCACAGAATAGTTATCGCATTACTCAACTGTGTATTGAGAATCCGGGCCAAGTGGTGGAGGTGTTTTGAACAAATTCGCGGTGAGACGACACTCCAATTCGGTTAGTACTTGGTGTCATACATTAATTTGAAAACACCCAACTAATTTGTTAGGAACTCTTTTAAATGATAATGGACATACCACCAAATTAACAGATTTAATGATTATGATATAATATTAATAATATAAATCCGTCGTAACAAAAACGAACTATTATGTTTTTTTTTATAGATATTATTTGTTGCATTTTTTTGTTACAGAAAGTATACTTCCTCCGTTTTTACTGGAAGTATAAATAAACGACAACATCGATATAACTATAAGGTCGATAATTAGGTATAATACCTCCAAGTCACTACAAGCAGTGATAAATTTGTCCAGATTTGTAGTGATGAAGCTGTAGCTTGTGTTATATGCCTTTGCTTTGTAGGGGTACCTTCCCTTTGAAGTTCCATAGTAGACAGTGTGAGATCCATGTAAATAAGGTGTCACCCATGATATTATCACTGCTTTTCCATCATAGTCTCCTTGTGTGATGTGTACCTATTAATTTTCATAAGATCATAGAATTCGAGGGTGCGAATTAACATTATTGGATTCAATTCGGGTCTATACTACTTCATTGTTGCTTAATTTGCTCGTTAATGACGTCTAATTATCATATATAATCGGCTCAAACAACACCCAAAATAATGCCTAGCTAAGCTAGCTAGTGGAACAGTTCGAGTTTGCCTTTAGCTTGTTTGATTAAGTGAAAATTCAAGCTAATATGAAGTGTTAATTTTTCCTACTAATATTATAACATAACCATACGTATAAATTATAATTATAAGCCTGTTATTACATTGAAAGTATATAAGATGAAAGAACAAACCTGTTTGTGGAGCATTGTAGGCTTGAGGAGGATTGAAAAGTGAATTATCGAGAGGAATCATCAGTGAAGGAGGATCCAACCTCACTAACTGCTAGTAATTCCCTGACCACTAACCTCCAAACTCAACTAATAAGAATGCTAAGTATCACACTTACTAGCACACCCTTTAGCATTTGCATTCATTTTTATTTTATTTTTCGACACGGTACGAAACAGGAATATTTGCTCTTGGCTAAGTGGTGTTGCTGAGGTTGAATTTATAGTAAGCTTAAGGAAAAGATTAGTGGAATCATAAACGGGTAAATAGAAGTCATTTTCTCTAGTTCATTCGTTGTTCGTCGTTAGTGTTTGTCACAATGCACAATAAATAATGCCAAAATTTCATCATATGATATTTTTGATGTGTGATATATATGAGTGGTTTATGTAAAATTACGTACTACAATAATAACGTTGGCCCTATGTTTGAAAATGTACGTTTGGTTGGTATAAAACTATCATTAATATGAATATATGATGTTGAACATGAATGTTTTTATGATATTGCTTGGGTTATTCATAGTAAATGCCCTCGTGCTTTTTATGGTTGCCACACGACGTTATAATAAGATAATGAATGAATTGAAGCTATATGTTAATCGTGTTGTGTTTATCAAAGACCCTAACTTTCATTGTCATCATCAAAGGATTCTAAGTAACTCTCATATTCAATTGTTTTTTCCACCCCTCCGTCTTAAAAATTATTACGTTTGAAATATTAGGCACAAAAGGAGAAACTTTGACTGTGAAAAACTTTCATAATCTATAAGTAGAACATATCTATATGAGATCTTGTTTGATTCATCTCAATGCATAATTTATTTAATATTAAATTTTGTTTTATTATAAAGTGTAGTGAAGATATTTAGATTTAGATAAGTAAATTTGAAAATTTGTGCAAAAAGTAAGCGTAGCAAATTTCTGAGATCGAGAAGTAACATCATTAAAAAAGACATACAAAACAATCAAAAGTACTCCCTTTTTATTTTTGGTGTAATGCATATACAACTCTTAGGGTGCATATAATAAGCATTAAAATACGCTTTCAATTAGTATTATTTTATAAATTCATGAAAAACATACCAAAATCAATTTAATTAATGTTAATTTTTATTAAACTTCCTATTTATGACCTCTTATATGCAGCCCGCCTTAGGACTGTATATAGCTTTTTTTCTTTATTTTTTTTATATTTTTAACTCATACTTTATTAGTTTATTTTCCAAGTGTCATTAGACAACGTCAATCCATATAAATAATCATTGTTACATTTAACTGAGTTTAGTTCACTTTATTAGGTTTCATTCTTTTGGAATATTACGCACAAGGGGAGAACTTTGGTTAGTGATTATTTTTTATTTATAATATATAATAGAACATATCTATAGAGATCTTGTTGATTCATCTCAATGCATAGTTTTTTACTATTAAATCTTTGTATTTTTTATAAGTGTAGTGAAAAATATTTAGATTAGGACAAAGTAAATTGAAAATTGTGCAAAAATAACATAGCAAATTTCTGAGAAAGGGAGTACATCATTAAAAAAAGACATACAAAATCATACTTTATTTTCCAAGTGTCTTAGACACAACGCCAATATATCTAAATAATCATTGTTACGTTTAGCTGACTTTAGTTCACTTTATTAGGCTTAATTCTTTTGGACTGAAGTGGTTTAAATAGCTAAGCTAAAATGAAGTAACAATTGAGATTGAGTTGAAATTAGGTGAGTTGAAATCAATCGAAATTGGTTGAAGTGAACTAGGTGGACTAAATTGAACTAAGGTAGATGAAGTCAGTAGAAGTCAATCGGAAATTAGTTGAATTGAATTGAAATACCATAAGCTGTCGATGGGGCGAGACGGAACGTATTTTGCCTTTCCATCCCCACCTAATATTATTATCCCCCATCCCTAACCCACTAGCTATAACAATAGAACCATCCCCGCCCACCACCTACACAGGTATCCATCCTGCAAATATATTCTTTAATAAAACACATCAGCTATCAAAAACACATTCAAATTAAAGATATGGCTTGTGTTTCAAAATCCAAATACAAACTTACACTAATGAACTTACACAGTTTCTCATTTTAGCAAAAAATACACAATTAAACATTAATACTAATAATAATAATAATCATAATAATAATATAAATAATAATAATAATAATAATAATATAATTCTGATTATATGGGAAGGGGGGAGGAAGATGTGTCCCCCTATTAAAAGTTGTTAATACCCTCAATGATTAATGTGCTAATAGACTTTAATCCCCTTAATAATAATAATAAAAACTGTGAATTGGTGTGCTGAATTACCATCTCTTTTCAATTGAATAATGAACTACATTATTATGTGATTTAATTAGTGAACAGTTCAATTCAATGAACAATATTTCCAATTGTATTAAACATTATGAAATAGTGTTGATTCAAGTAACATATTTGAATTAAAGTAATATAGTTTGAATTCAAGTAATAGTTACTTACAAATTGATTACATTAAGATAAATTGTATTGCTAATCTAGCTATATAATTAATAAATCAATTTATTAAAATTTTATTTAAAATCCGTAGTGCATAATCATTTTAAACGATTGCATATTCATAAGTCAAAGCACGTATCGCGTGCACTATAAAAACTAGTAATAATAATATGTTGATGGCGACTCAATTATCTTTTGATGTGTCTTCGAGCGTTTTTGGAGTGTATTATCACACCTTCGAGACTTGATTTTGGTGATTGACAATGGCGACGTGCCATTTACCTTTTGCTTTTGGTGGTTGGGTGTTTTTTGCAGGTGATGTGTGACACTATGCTTTTCTGTGTCGCGACTAAAGTCTGCTAGTTTACAACTACATTACTTCGGCATTCTGGCATTTGATGGTCAGGGTTAGGCCTTTGATGTGTGTTGAGGTGACTTTTCACTCATTAATAAGTCCAACTGCCCATGTTGTTTTGTTCGATAAGGGCGGCCCTCTAGTTACTGATTATATTGATAACTTCTCTAACATATAAAAATGGCTCCTAGGTCGTAGTCCACATACAAAAAACACCTAACACACACCCCTAATGCGTGCGCACGTGTCAAAATATACGACGCATAAAGCTATGCGTTGTTTCTTTTGATATGTTGGACGCGATCAGAGTTGACAATATTTTGAAAGAACCTATTGCGTCGTCTTGCCCATATACTTTATACTTGGATTTTCCTTTGAATTTTAACACGGATCTTGCCCAATATATGAATTTATCTTCCCATAAATTTCAGTCCATGGATTGCGATCAAGAACACAATTGGTCAACAATCAGATCACCTGGAGTTCTGCGCACTTGACTTGCACAATACTTTGGACGACTTCATTCTTGCAGTCGTTGAATTTTTGACACATTAGCAGAGACATCTAAAACTATGACTGACCAAATTTGGCCTCAAAATACTGAAGTTATCGACTCCAAAATAATAAAGAGAAATTTTTATCGGTTTAGATATTCTATATTACAAGATTTTCATTTTTCTTGCTGCCAGATTTTCGGATCTGCAGAATTTTGTTAGAGGTTTTTTTTTATACTGCAAAATTTCTATGTTACAGATTAAATAGGGGATACTATTCGAAGTCCACATTTTACTAGAATCAAAGTCCACTTCATGTGAATTTCCAACGCCTTCCTCCAATCCCCTCCCTAAACCACCCACCCATTCCCACACCAACAACTACCACCCAAGGCACCTACCACAAAAACACACCTTTATTTATTTATTTTATTTTTCTACACGATAAGGCTAACGAGTGAAACCTTGTATAGATTCTATCTCAGGAACTATGCAGTGATGGGAGGGAGTAACTCCGATCCCCAACATATTATTAGGGGTAAGAGTCGACCCCAGGGATATGCCCAGGAAGTTGGAGGCTAGTGCCACTACACTATCACCTCATTATCAGTCCAATACAATTTACGGATAGGAAACAGTAGAGAAAAACTAAATTATGTCCATATAATTGAGAGAGGAAAAGAAACTCATCAAATTATTGATAAACTTAAAAAGGGAAGTATTGATCACAAGTATGAAGTAATTTAAAACTTTCTTAAATTGAAAGTGTCGCAACTTTTAAAATAGGATTTTTTGTGAATGAGGACCTTCAAATTTATTTTTATTTTTATATTTGTAAGAAGGGAACTTTTTTTAAAAAAAAACTTGGCATTTAAAGATCCAAAACAAAAAAAATTGTGAACAAAGACCAAATTGATACTTACAACCTAATTAAACACTAATTAGGTACTTTGTGAAAAAAACTTGGCATTTAAAGAAAATAAAAAAAAAGTTTGTGAACAAAGACCACATTGAATTTGGTGGGTGATGTTTRACTAGAAAAGTAGGTGCTGGTGGTAGTGGCTGGTAGAGGAGAGGGGTGGTGATGGGCGGGAGAGGAGTGAGAAAGCTTTATGTAGTTTTAATTATATAATTGTTTTTAGGAAATATTGAAACTAATAATCCCAACTTTTGTTGATCTTTCAAAAATAATCCCAAGTGAAGTTAATTTTTTATTAATCCAACCTTAGCACCTAA
>SNQN01004516.1:34138-44564 GCA_008642245.1 Bassia scoparia | reverse complement strand
AAATAGATTTGATTTCGAAAGTTGCGACAAAATCCCTAAATCATATCCATCAAACCACATCCATTTGCACAAATTGAATTAAAGTTGAGTTTGAAATCATACGCCGAGAGCACAATAATAGGCGGAAAATACTTATTTTTATTTATTTTAATTATTTTCTATTTTTAGGGCATTATTCTTAGTAAAAACTATTTTTAGAGCTATTTKTAAAGGTGTTTTCTAAGATTTTTCATTTTCATCTTATTCCTCTCATGTTTCTGATTTCACCAATATTTTTAAATAATTTTTCTGATTTTTCTATGATTTTCTATGATTTTCACTAGTTTGCGAAATGGTTTTTCGAAAATAAATAAATTCGTAAATTCATAGATAAATTAAAAAAATTCGGGAATTATCATGAATATTCTAGAAGATTAATCATGTTAATCCATAAGTGGATAAAGGTTAATTGGATAGTAGATTAGATGCAAAAACAAGGATATTAATTCCCGAACGAAAAGATAGATAGAACAAATAATTAAGCACAGGTTGCTGACGTGGTCATTGAGTCAGCAACCACATCATCCCATCTGTATATATATGGTCCCTTGGACCGTATATTATACAGATATCACTACCGTATAACCGTATATACGGTTTTGGCTGACATTRGTCACTGTYTTGCTCATAACTTGTGATCTACAAGCAATTTTGATGCAAGACAAAATGCATTGGAAACTAGAGATMGAGAGTTTTCCAACGGTATATGGCATGCCTCAAACGTAGCTCTACATTAAAAGTTATATACAGTGGTAATATCATAGACTCCTTTACTCGTCTTTTCCCATACGCCTATAAAAATACAACGCTCGTGCTTAATCGAACATCAACGAAAATCAAGCTTTAATCAACGAATTCTCTTGTGCTTAAGTCAATTCGAAACGGTCAGAATTCTCTCTCATAAATCACTCATCATAATCTAAGTTCTCAAATCCGTCGCTACTTCGGAGTCGTTTTTTGTGAATCAAGGTACAAATTATGAGGTATTTCAATTCTCTCTTTCTTTTATTAATGTTTTTGATTAACATTATAATTTCTCTTTCGAATTTCAATCATTGAATTATATTGCTTTTTAAATTTCAATCATGTAAATTCATTAGTTTTCATTAGTTTTCGCTTTATCGCAATTGCTTTAATCGTAATTGTGAATGCTCAACATCTTTTGTGTGATAAGCAATTAGTTAAGCAAAGTTTTTGATAAACTATCCTTGTTTTCTCTGATTGATAGCGACGTTAGGTAAGTTTGATTTGAATATTGAGATTTCTATTATTGCATACTAACATCATTTATATATATGTTGAATTGTTTATGCATGAAACACTTTTTTATTGCTTAACAAGACCTGAAATTGTAATCACATAAATTCAGATTAGTCATGGACAAATTTATTGAAACACTTATTAATTTGATTAATTTGAAGTGATCGAACAATAGGCTAGGTAGTGGTTTTTGCATAAGAGAAACTCATCTCAATAGATTTCTAAGTTAAGGTGTCCTAAGGATAAAATGCTAAGTGTTGTGTATCAATGAATTTAATTGAATGAATTACAATGAGACTGAGTAGAGGCCGCTACTGCGGGGATTGGGTTAATGATTTCTTTCCGTACCATGTCCCCGAACCCACGACTTGGTTAATGGATCAAAAGTGGTGCCTATAAATTGGCACCTTTTTCGCGCATCCGTGATTAACATATAGGCAACGGCGATGATTCCCTACTCGACAACACTACCCCACGCACTCATGTGCGAGATCCTTGGCTCAAGCCCACGAACAAAATTGACGTAGGACAAGGCCCATAAGGGCACATGCCACTTAGGCTGTGAATGTCAAATATGTGTGACTAGAATCATTAGGCGTTTCATATTTTCATGTCATACAATTGTAATAATGGGTGCCAAAACTAATTTCCTTTCAGCAAAAGAATATTAAAAAAAATGACAAAAAAAAAAATCCGAAAAATGAGTTAAAAAATCGAAAAAAAAAATTGATGAAATTAATAAAATAAAGGCAAAAGACGAATTTTGGCATTAGCATTTCATTTTTGAGTCTGTCAATAAATAAGGATATGATCACTATTAGGCCATGCATTGAGTTAGTCAAGGAAGCAAGTCATGTACTGTTTTCTAAAAATCGAGTCTAATACACTTGAGCAGGATTGAGTCATCTACACGCAACTTTGTAGGTCAGCAAGGCTACGCGTGAGGAATCACCAATCCTTATTGGAATGCTCAACACCCCAAGTCTAGGTCCTCCATGGACTAATTAGTGTTGCGATCGCTTTTCTTAATTCCACGTTCCAAGTACCTAATGTCGGTTTTCATTGCTTATCTATTTGCGTGAGAAACATGAATTGTAGGTGTTTAGGCATAGTAGGGTGATTACAAGCATGCAAGAACTCGATAAGAATGAAATTTTGTCTAAGATTGCTTTTCGTTGGATTTGAATATTTGTTAAAAAAATTACCTGAAAAATATATAGAAAGTTAAACTTCTAAATCAGGAATGCAAAGGGTTTTTGAATTGAAACTTTGCCTCAAACCTACCATGCAACAAAATGCTCTCGATCACCAATGATGCTTCGGACTCTTAAGAATCCTTGTAGACTCTTGAAACCCTTCTTTTTCAACCTTACAGTGACTTGTAATTTTGGTGAGTGTTAATTGAATTTATGTGGTACTAGGTATACTAATGTTGAGAATGGGTTTGAGATTCTACACTAGTAGAAAAAAGCCAAAATGTTGCACCACAAAAGTTGTGTTTATTAAAAAACCCAACTTAAATTACAAAAGCTGAGTTTTAAATGAAAACCGTAGCATTTGGGTTAAAGCCCAAAAATACAAAGCTAAAGATGCACTTTTAAAAGAAAATGCAGCATTGGGTCAAAGCCGAATAACACAAAGCAAGAACGAACTCGACCCTTTTTTTATTAAAAACCTAAGCTCATTCACTTCTCTCACCCTATAAACCGAATAACCCTCAGTCACTGTTCATCATGCCGCTCTTTGATTTTCTCTCCCTCTTCACTTCTTACTACATAACCACTGCCTTCCCTCTCCTCTCCTTGCGCCCCTGTGTATGTTACCCTCTTTCCTTTCTTTCGTCGACTTTGCTCCTCTTTTTGTTCGCGTCGTTTACCTCAGTTTCACTTCTCCTTGTCGCAGTCGCTTTTCCCTAATTGAACACTATTACTCTCTCCTGTTGCCGCCGCTTTCCCTAATTTAAACTGTCGTTGATGCATTGGTGATCTTGTCGCCACGCCCGCTACATCGCAATTCATCCTACTCATCGTTGCACCACCGATCTCATTGCCTTCCTCTAATTCTCGTCGTCAATCTACTATTTTATGGGTTTGTTGGTTTTTATTCTATATTTTCTAGGACTCTTTGGTTTTATTAAAGTTTTCGACCTTTTTTGTGAATTTGATTTTGTTGGTGAATCTTTCGGCTTTTTTTTTAATATTTTTGGTTTGTAAATTTATCGGCCTTTTTCTGGGTTTTTGAATTTATCTATTATCTTCTGGGTTTGTTGATTCTTTTCTAAGTTTTCGCTTTTTTATGAATTTATTTGCGTGTGATTTTTTGGCCTTTTTCGCCTTCTTATTTTTTTGTGTTTGTGAATATTTCGACCGCTTTTCTGGTATGTGTTGTTGGGCTTTTATTTTTCTGGTGTTGGTTTCATTCATTTTGTTGGTTTGTTATTTTTTGCTTTGGTGTTGGAGTGGAAGTTTTTGTGAATTTGTTTGTTTATTTGTTTCACTTTTAACTGTTTTTGTTAATTTGATTGTTTCAGGTTTGTTAATTTAGTTTTTGCAGGTTTTTGTGATTGTAAAGCTTAAAGTCCGTAGTTGTATTGGTAATTTAGTTTTTTTAATAATATTACTGTAATATTGTATGTAATAATTAGGTTTCATGTTGTTACTTATTAAATTTACATGTAATTTACTTTTAATGTATTGTATATTTACCTAATAATAATATTGAGTTGTTGGTATTTTTTATATTTTCTGAATATATTAAATTTACTTTGGAAAAATTGATTCCATGAATTCGAACTTTTACCCATCTGCCGTAATAATCCTACTCTAATATTCCATATTAATCTGTACTTAACCCTAATCTGCATTTAACATACCTAATGACTGCTTACCTGCTTATCATGTTACCTTAAAGTTTCCCTCCACTAAACTCCTTTTAACCCTTCATTTTCCTTCTTATTTTACTGCGACCATTTTGAAAACCTCTGATTTCCTTGATTGCTCTTTCTTCTTCATATGGTTGCTTGATTTTGTGATGGTCAGATCAAAAGGCGCAAAATTCAGGTCATGATTGTGCTCTATTTTCGCAATTGTAATTGATTTTCGTTGTTCAGGTATTACGAAAGTCCTTTCATATTCCTTATCATTGAATTTGCACACCTTATCGTTTTTTGTGTTGTTGTTTGTTAGTTGTTGTTGTGAATTTTTTATTATGATTCATGTGGTTTCAATTATGCCCTAATTTCATGTTTTCCCTCATTTGTTTTTCGTTTTTTTGGTAGTAATGGCATCTGTACTCTGAAAATATCATGGCGGTGTTTTTAAGAAGATGAAAAATGTATTCTATGTGTAGTGGTATGACTAGATATTTGAGGTTGATCCTGATTTATATATGTTTGGTATTTGAGGGGAATGTTCAAAAGTGTGGAAGTTTCGATCAAGTAAATCTGATATATATCTCTTACCTGGTGCTACATATGATCTGGTTTGAGGAAAGTGTATAATGATAACCAAGTTAGGGAATGGGGGAAATTGTGAAAGCAATGTAGATTTGTTTGTGTGCATGACAATGTGGAAGCTTCATTTTATGAGGTGGGGAAACACCTGTTGAACTTTGTCAAAGTAGCTTCCAATTTGCCCCCAAAGCCATAAAAGTTGATTCCTTAAAGATGTGACTACTACTTTGAGGGTAGTCCTAGGAGAGTGAACCTTACTCAGAATCACAAGTTCAGAACATCCCTTTTAAAAAAAAACCTATTTTGAATACCCAAGGAGTTCAATAGCTCATCAGGAGCTGAAACCTAATTAAAAACTCTTGTCAAACACAAAAACCATTGAAACTTTCACAAAATCTAGTTCCTGAGCGCTAGAATGGTTAGGACCTAGACCAGAAAATTCTGTCACTTAAGTGATATTCATGATGGTGCTAGAAATTGGTGTGTCATCACATTCTTCTTAGTGGAGTGGATATAAACCCAGTGATGGTGTTGGTTGGAAGGACTGTGGATGATGATAGTGATGATTTGTTTTCAATGATGATTGCTGATGATTGAGGAAGATTAACAACTTAGAGGATGTGGAACAATGAGGGAATGATAGGATGTGACTGAGGAGGAACTGAGGAGGACTTCAGTGACTTGAGAGATGATGATGAAGTTTGATGGATGACCAGTGATGATGAGATAACCTTGTGCAAGGAAAAACATAAAGGGATTCAATGAGAACATCCTGAAACTTGCTAGAGAACTTCAAACGATGCTCAGCAGAAGATAGCTCAGTAACTAACAAGTAAGCTATGTCACTAATGTAAAGTGATCTAAGGTCAATGCACTTCGCATGTTGAAATTAGAGTATGAAGACTCAATAATGACATACACACTCCCCTTATAGTGATGAGATGTAGAAGCTGTCACTGAAAGGAAATCAAGAAGGAGCCTGCGTTGAAAGGACACTGATTTTTCCTTGTTCAATGCGAAATTGGCCAATTAGTCGCGCGTACAAGAGAAGGATTCAAAGCTGTTGTTGCAAATTTGGTGTGTTCAAAGGGAATTTGGCATTGTTGTTAGTGATAAGATTAGAAATCAGAGTGATTGGTTGTGAATGTGACCCTAGGTGCCTTTCTGTGTATGCATCCTGGATAGTAAGGAGAGAGAGCATTTTTTGTCAATTCGTAAGTCACTGAGCACAAATGTAAGGGAACATATAAAAAACACCAAACAATTGAAGTCTGAGTTGGCTCAGTCAGAATCAATCTATTGGAGTCTTTCAAAGTCAAATCTCATCTTCAGTGCATTAGTCAAATTTTGAGAACAATTGAGAGTGGTACAAGTGCAAGTTACACGCAGGACTGTGTACATATAAGTAAGTATTTTGCACACCGGAAAGCTACATGGTAGGAAGGAACATTATGGGAAGGTTGAGAGTAGTTTGTAGTCTTTGAAACAAGCTCTGGAAGTGAAGTACACATCTTAGGTTAGTCTCTGATGTTGCAGCCTTCCAGAACAACACCACCACATTTCAAGAGCTGTATGGTGTTTGCAGGATACCAAAGAGAGTTGGAGAATGCAGGTTGTAGGCTAGTTTATAGAATTGATGCTGTTTCTCTCAGACACTCATTTCTTGGGTGGAGCAATTCCAATATGCGGTGTCTACGAACGTAGAAGAGCAAGAACATATCAGATATTCCCTAGCTAGGGGCAGATTGCAATGGAGGTGGAAACAATGATCTTGGCAGTGGTGTCATAATTTGAAGTTTATTTTAGGAGCTTTGAAAGAATTGGTTTCAGTTCTCAGGTTGACCCTCAAAATAGTACCCATTAATTCCTCTCATATCAATGTACGCCTCAGTTACATGTTTCAATATACAATGTTTCAAATACATGTTCGATAGGTCGTTTACTTGAAGGCACTCCCCCAGGTCCGTTGAACTAAACCGAGGAAGAGCTACACAAAATTTATAAACCTAACTGACACGAACAAGTTAGCGGCAAGTCAAAGGCCGATCCGAAGGAAGCTAAAATGAAGCGCTTACCGAAATCACAAATTAGGGTGATCTAAAACTAGAAAATCTTAGTTGAAAACTAAAGCTAAAAAAACTTAAATAAGGTTTGAAAAAAAAATGCACAACACTTAGAATATCTAGCTTGCAATAATCAAGGTACAAGCAATAAGCAATCAATATGTTAATTGAATTCACATTATGGTAAATTGTGATAGTTGCAAATGGGTTGGAATCATTTCCCAAGCATCCAACATACAAAATTGTCAAACCCAAGTTTCGCTTAAGCCTCACAAGAAATAGTCAAGAAATGATAAACAATACCTAAACAACCGCCCAATCCTGCAAGGTTGAACAAGCAAACTCTCTCTCTCTTAAAGCTTGTGGCCAAATTCAAAGCAAGAAAGATATAGAAACACAATTTAGTAACAAAGATGGTGAAAAAATGTTTTCATCATTTTGGCATTAATGATTTATAAGTTGGGCTACCTAGACTCTAAGCAGAAACACTCACTAGACATCTTAGGAAGCATGAAACACAAAAGCAACAAGTATAAAGCAAGAATGGCCATGGAAACAACAAAGAACGCAAACAATTGCACAAACAAAGCAAAATGTAGCAAAACAAAGTGCAAATGATCAAAACAAATGAGAATCTAGCTAAAACAAGAGAAATCAAATTGAAAGCAACAAAAGAATAACCCATAAAAACATAGAAAAAAAAAAATGGAACCAAAACATGCAGTAACATAATGAAATGAAAGAAATGAGATTGAATTCACCTCGAAAAATTAATTGAAGCGATATAAGATTTTGCAAAAATTGTTGAGTATTGAGATTCAGAGCCAAAAGATCAATGAACACTACTTCTCTCTCCTAAGCTGTGAACAAGAGAAGAAGAAGAGGAAAGTGAATTTCAAAATCTGAAAATGTAAATTTTAAATTCTTAACTCTAATTCTATACTACCTTCTACTGTTTCTCCTAAAACTTATATACTACGATCAGATACAAGCTTAAATAATTACAGAAGCCAATTATAATTCCACATGTGCCAAATACTCCTAAAGTTCAAGTCAAATATTGGCAAACGTCAAAAAGTCAACAGGCTCGGGGTGATACTGAGGCGCGGGTATAGGTGGAGGGCGGGCGCGCAAAAGCTACCTGGAAACAGCTGTAGGTGCCGTGCTGAATGCGCGCACGCTCATTTTTTGCTTTAGCATTTCGAGTGGAGGGTCTGCAGCGCGGGCCACGCACAGGCTAACTCGGGCCGGGCCAAACGAGGGAGGCGCTTGCGCGCCTTTTCTTTAAAGCCAACCACTCCTTAACTCAAACGGATATAACTTCTTCTCGGTGATCGGAATTGTACGTGTAAATTTGTTGGAAAGCTCTCAAAGTCTAGTTTCCAATACAAAACGTTTCCCGCAAATCAATGTCAAAAAGAATGGTTTAAGAAGATGTTAGAGTATAGTTTAAATGCTTAAGGCTCACTTAGCAAATAATCTACGCCATCAAGTAACGAAAGCTCAAAAATAGCATGCGCACATAGGACTTGCAAACATGCAGAATACTTGCAAATTGAGTGTAAAATGAATAGAAAAGAAGGAGAAACAAGTGAAAAAACCCATAAAAACCACAAAAACAAATAAAACCAACTAACTATACAAAGTGGAAAGATAACAAAAGCTAGTGAAATGAATCGGAAAATCGATTGCCAAAATAAGGAAAATAAGTGCCTAAATGGAACATGGCACTTACAGTTTGTGCATTTTGGTTACATAATCTTTCACATCTTGATTCAGTCAATTCTGTCTAGGTGAAAGAAGTCTACCTCAGCGGAGCATAGACATATGCTGAGATCATCTTTGCACTTGCACAAAATGTGGGGAGTTGAGTTTAAGCTGAAGTTTTGGATAAGTGGCAGCAAAACAGATAGTATGGCTGCGTACAAGGACACTAGTAGGTCTCAAAGAAATGTGCCGTCAGCTCAGCATTTGAGTCCTATGATTAAAGTGTTTTAATTGTAGGGCTTTGAGCACAGATAAGTAGATGTCTTAAAACAATTAAGTGCAGAGACTTCAACGACTGTAGTATCAAAGCAAGGGCAAGCATCTAATATACATGTGGAGCATTAGAGCTCAACTAATGAGAGACCTTGTCGGAAAAAGAGAAAGGAAAAGTACCTCGTACACTGCCTAAACAACAAAAAAATTAAAGAAAAAGAGAAAGCTGCATGTGTGAAGGTTCTCGTCAACTGAGCATTTGTTTCAGTTATGTACTACCTAAAGAGCCTAAGTTGACTGATAAATAACTTCACTTGTAAGAATGGGATTACATGCTTCCTATGTTTCATGCAGGCGTCTACTTGAAGAACTTACATAAGACCTATAAATTCTATACACTCTATGAAAGAAAACACTAGCCCTGACAAAGACTATAAGTACAAACACAACCCAACAAAATCTCCAAGTAAACAAGAAGAAGAGGAGAAGACCCTTTTGAGACCTAAAAGCAAAAGTTGAGCAGATGGTGTGAGATAACTTTGTAGTTTGTGTCACAGAACAAAGGATAACAAGGCCAAGTGTCCGTGCAAGGACAAAATGCCCCTGCAAAGTAACACAGCCAAAGAGAGGAAGGAAGACAAGAAAGAACAGAAGCAGGTGATTTGGCAGAGCAATCCATGTAGCCAAGAGGTGATAGCACAACCTACAGGTTGGGTAAAGGGGCAGAGTAATGGAAGAGGTGCAGAGTAACTAAGGCACCACGGCAAGGCGAAGGAAGGGAAACGTAGCCAGGAAAGAAATGCTAGCAAGGAAGAGGAAATGGAGTGTGTAACAATGGCAATGGATATCAATGTGAGGAATGGGGAAGTCCAAACAAAAAGTTAACAGGTTGGAGTCCTGATCAGGAAAGATGGTCATGGACTAATGTAAGTGATAACTCTGCTTTGTAATGTGATATTTGGTGCTTTGGTGTGCATTGTTGTTATAATGTGCATGGTGGTGCAGCTTTCTGACTTGAAGTATAATTGCATTTTGTGTACCAACCTCAACCTTAGTAACAACTTCCATTAACTTCAGTCAAGGTTAACATCAAGGCAGGGAAATAATGGCTTAGTTGTCTTAAATAGGGTCTATTTCAGATAGGGTAAGACTTTGGCATAAAATTAAGTGTGTGGGCAATATATGTTTTGACAAGTTGTTCCTATGAAAACACATTTCTCACTACAGTTCAATATATAGTGTAACGTTTGATAAAATAGCAAATTAAAAGCTGATTACAATAGAATTACATCTATATACTAATACACGCGTACACAACATGATGCATAACATGGCTACTAATACCAACAACCATGCTGCAAAGCTCTTCTGAAATCCCTAATGACTACATCAGCTTAACCTTTTAATACACATCATGTAACCACGTAAATGCCAAAAAATTACAATATACCAAACCAACAGCCACCACATACACAGAACAAAAGTACTACAAACCTATTCAACAAAAAACCACCATCATAATTACCAGTCATGAACAAGAACAACAACAAAGATATACCATTGCATGAAGAACAATTTCCTTACGTTGCTATTCTTGATCTGAGGTCAAACAAGTCCAGTAATGCATACCTCA
>SNQN01004516.1:22533-34113 GCA_008642245.1 Bassia scoparia | reverse complement strand
GCTCTCGGTGCTTAATCGAACATCAACGAAATCAAGCTTTAATCAACGAATTCTCTTGTGCTTAAGTCAATTCGAAACGGTCAGAATTTCTCTCATAAATCACTCATCATAATCTAAGGTTCTCAAATCCGTCGTACTTTCGGAGTCGTTCTTTGTGAATCAAGGTACAAATTATGAGGCTATTCAATTCAATTCTCTCTTTACTTTTTATTAATGTTTTGATTAACATTATAATTTCTCTTTCGAATTTCAATCATATGATTTATTTTGCTTTTTAAATTTCAATCATGTAAATTCATTAGTTTTCATTAGTTTTGCTTTATCGCAATTGCTTTAATCGTAATTGTGAATGCTAACAATTCTCTTTTGTTGTGATAAGCAATTAGTTAAGCAAAGTTTTTGATAAACTCCTTTTGTTTTCTCTTGTGATTGATAGCGACGTTAGGTAAGTTTGATTTGATATTTGAGATTTCTATTATTGCATACTAACCATCATCTTATATATATGTTGATATTGTTTATGCATGAAACACTTTTTTATTGCTTAACAAGACCTGAAATTGTTGAATCACATTAAATTCAGATTAGTCATGGGACAAATTTATTGAACACAAACACCTTATTAATTTGATTAATTTGAAGTGATCGCAACAATTAGGCTAGGTAGTGGTTTTTGCATAATAGAAACTCATCTTCAATAGATTTCTAAGGTTAGAGTGCTTCCTAAGGATAAAATTGCTAAGTTGTTGTGTATTCAATGAATTTAATTGAATGGAATTACAATGAGACTGAGTAGAGGCCGCTACTWGCGGGCGGATTGGGTTAATGATTCTTTCCGTACCATGTCCCCGAACCCACGACTTGGTTAATGGATCAAAAGTGGTGCCATTAAATTGGCACCACTTTTTCGCGCATCCGTGATTAACCTATATAGGCACGGCGATGATTCCCTACTCGACAACACTACCCCAACGCACTCATGTGCGAGATCCTTGGCTCAAGCCCACGAACAAAATTGACGTAGGACAAGGCCCAATAAGGGCACATGCCTACACTTAGGCGTRGTAATGTCAAATTAGTTGTGAACTAGAATCATTAGGCGTTTCATATTTTTCATGTCATACAATTGTAAAATGGGTGCCAAAACTCGTAATTTTCCTTTCAGCAAAAGAATATTAAAAAAAATGACAAAAAAAAAAAAATCCGAAAAATGAGTTAAAAAATCGAAAAAATAAAAAATTGATGAAATTAATAAAATAAAGGCAAAAGACGAATTTTGGCATTATTGCATTTCATTTTTGAGTCTGTCAATAAATAAGGAATGATCACTATTAGGCCATGCATTGAGTTTAGTCAAGGAAGCAAGTCATGTACTGTTTTCTAAAAATCGAGTCTAATACACTCTTATGCAGGATTGAGTCATCTACACGACAACTTTGTAGGTCAGCAAGGCTAGCTCGTGAGGAATCACCAATCCTTATTGGAATGCTCAACACCCCAAGTCTAGGTCCTCCATGGACTAATTAGTGTTGCGATCGCTTTTCTTAATTCCACGTTCCAAGTACCTAATGTCGGTTTTCCATTGCTTATCTTATTTGGCGTGAGAAACATGAAATTGTAGGTTTTGTTTAAGGCATGAGTAGGGTGATTACAAGCATGCAAGAACTCGTATAAGAATTGAAAGTTTTGTCTAAGATTGCTTTTCGTTGGATTTGAATATTTGTTAAAAAAATTACCTGAAAAATATATAGAAAGTTAAACTTCTAAATCAGAATGCAAAAGGGTTTTTAGAWTTGAAACTTTGGCCTCAAACCTACCATGCAACAAAATGCTCTCGATCACCAATGATGCTTCGGACTCTTWAGAATCCTTGTAGACTCTTGAAAACCCTTCTTTTTCAACCTTACAGTGAACTTGTAATTTGTGTGAGTGTTTAATGTGAATTTAATGTGGTAACTAGGTATACTAATGTTGAGAAATGGTGTTTGAGATTCTACACTAGTAGAAAAAAGCCAAAATGTTGCACCACAAAAGTTGTGTTTATTAAAAAACCCAACTTTAAATTACAAAAGCTGCAGTWTTAAATGAAAACCGTAGCATTTGGGTTAAAGCCCAAAAATACAAAGCTTAAAGATGCACTTTTAAAAGAAAARTGCAGCATTTGGGTCAAAGCCSAATAACACAAAGCAAGAACGAACTCGACCCTTTWTTTATTAAAAACCTAAGCTCATTCACTTCTCTCACCCTATAAACCGAATAACCCTCAGTCACTGTCTCACTCATGCCGCTCTTTGATTTTCTCTCCTCTTTCACTTCTTACTACATAACCACTGCCTTCCCCTCTCTCCTCTCCTTGCGCCCCTGTGTATGTTACCCTCTTTCCTTTCTTTTCGTCGYCTTTGCTCCTCTTTTTGTRCGCYTCGTTTTACCCTCAGTTTCACTTCTCCTTGRCGCAGTCGCTTTTCCCTAATTTGAACCACTATTACTCCTCTCCTTGTTGCCGCCGCTTTTCCCTAATTTAAACTGTCGTTGATGCATTGGTGATCTTGTCGCCACGCCCGCTACATCGCCAATTTCATCCCTACTCATCGTTGCACCACCGATCTCATTGCCTTCCTCTAATTCTCGTCGTCAATCTACTATTTTATGGGTTTGTTGGTTTTTATTCTATATTTTCTAGGACTCTTTGGTTTTTATTAAAAGTTTTCGACCTTTTTTGTGAATTTGATTTTTGTTGGTGAATCTTNTTTATTAAAAACCTAAGCTCATTCACTTCTCTCACCCTATAAACCGAATAACCCTCAGTCACTGTCTCACTCATGCCGCTCTTTGATTTTCTCTCCTCTTTCACTTCTTACTACATAACCACTGCCTTCCCCTCTCTCCTCTCCTTGCGCCCCTGTGTATGTTACCCTCTTTCCTTTCTTTTCGTCGYCTTTGCTCCTCTTTTTGTRCGCYTCGTTTTACCCTCAGTTTCACTTCTCCTTGRCGCAGTCGCTTTTCCCTAATTTGAACCACTATTACTCCTCTCCTTGTTGCCGCCGCTTTTCCCTAATTTAAACTGTCGTTGATGCATTGGTGATCTTGTCGCCACGCCCGCTACATCGCCAATTTCATCCCTACTCATCGTTGCACCACCGATCTCATTGCCTTCCTCTAATTCTCGTCGTCAATCTACTATTTTATGGGTTTGTTGGTTTTTATTCTATATTTTCTAGGACTCTTTGGTTTTTATTAAAAGTTTTCGACCTTTTTTGTGAATTTGATTTTTGTTGGTGAATCTTTCGGCTTTTTTTTTAATATTTTTTGGGTTTGTAAATTTATCGGCCTTTTTCTGGGTTTTTGAATTTATCTATTATCTTCTGGGTTTGTTGATTTCTTTTCTAAGTTTTCGGCTTTTTTATGAATTTTATTTTCGCTGGTGAATTTTTTGGCCTTTTTTCGGCCTTCTTATTTTTTTGTGTTTGTGAATATTTCGACCGCTTTTCTGGTATGTTTGGCTTTTGGGCTTTTTTTTTATTTTTTTATTTTCTTGGTTTGTTGGTTTTCATCATTTTTGTTGGTTTGTTAGTTTTTTTGGCTTTGGGTTTGTGAGTTTGAAGTTTTTTGTGAATTTGTTTTGTTTTAGATTTGTTTCACTTTTTAACTGTTTTTGTTAATTTGATTTGTTTCAGGTTTGTTAATTTAGTTTTTGCAGGTTTTTGTGACATTGTAAAGCTTAAAGTCCTGTAGTTGTATTGGTAATTTAGTTTTTTTTAATAATATTACTGTATATTTATGTTGTAATAATTAGGTTTCATGTTGTTACTTATTAAATTTAATGTAATTTTTACTTTTAATGWATTGTAATTATTTACCTAATAAATATATATTGAGTTTGTTTGGTATTTTTTATATTTTCTGAATATATTAAATTTTACTTTGGAAAAATTGATTCCATGAATTCGAACTTTTACCCATCTGCTCGTAATAATCCCTACTCTTAATATTCCCATATTAATCTGTACTTAACCCCTAATCTTCGGCTTGGATGGAATCCGTCCCCGCTCTTTCTCTTAGGTTTGCGGGTTAAGTAATTTGTTCAGAATCTCGTGGCTTTTATGCTTTTATGAAGGCCGTCGGCATTCAACAGAGTCGCTCCTGCAATTCTCGCTTGCTCGCGTGGGGTCTATCTTGCACTCTCCTTAGGTGTGTGATACCACTATCATGTCGGACAAGGATTGAGTGACCAGAGGAAAATGATAGCTAAAGCACAAGAGCCGTTTGACCACAAAATTAGGAGAAAGAGTCCTTTTTTTGTTCATGTTTCTTTTTTAGGGGAGAGGTCGGTAGTCATAAGATCGCACAGTCATGATGTCACAAAGTCATACAAAATACAACATACAACATACATACATACATACAACATACATAACAGTACATAACATACATACACTACATATCATACATACATACCATACCATATCAATAATACAACATACATAACACTACATAAGCAAACACATACAATACATACATACATACATACATAACATAAAAGCAGTACATCATACATACATACATCATCCATACATCAACTACAACATACAATACATATACATACAACATACATACCACATACATCTATACACTAATACATACACATCGAGCATCCATACATACAACATAGCATACAGTCATACGACATGCAAAACACAATCAAACCCAAGTAGTACTTGGAAATGACAAGGCAAAAAAATAGTCAAAGATCTCGGTCCCCTGATCTGCAACCACAGATACAGAGTTGTAGCATCTCGGAAACATGTGGATTAGGATTGTGAGGCTGAACATGGCAGACCAGTAACATACGACTATGAAGCGCGCTGACTTCACCCACTCGAGGGAAGTCCGTAGCTAAGAAACGAAATGGTTGAAACCACAGAAACTACTCGAACTTGAATGACGGTAGGATGTATGAAGAGCAAAAACGAGGTAAACAATGAATGGAGGAGGGTTAGGAAACCGAATTGGCCGACTCTTGCCTGAGATGAAAGTCGCAAGTATATCGCAAACTAGTCAAGCAAAACACGGTTGCCTGAAGCTGCGAAATATTAGTTCCACTCAAAAAAACACGACCTGAATAGCGCCCGATCATAGACCGTTTTAACTATGAATCACAAATGTCAAGTCACCAAAAAGAATAGACAGCAATAATCAAAAGGCGAAACAAAAAGACAAGCAAAGGATTCTTACCCGTGATACCAGAGCAAGAACGAAGCTGCCACTAGCGATCTGGACTCTCAGAACTCTCGATTTGAACCGTATCAGTCCTATCTTGAGTCCATGATTGAACGACGAGAACAAGGAACTGACTCACATATAGCCACATCTGAAAGGAATCTGACATCTGCAACGGTATTCAATCCCATTTGAAGTAAGGTGATGTCAGAACCCATTGGACCCAGTTAACATTCTCAAGCCAAAAACATCGCAATATGACTTTGAACACAATATGCAGAGTCTCTGAGGTGAAAGAGGTTAATTCACAAGCTATAAATGATCATTAGAGCAATCAGAAAGTTCATTATTAGATTCTCAAAACAAACCATCAACCCTAACCTCGCTATAGACGTCAAAAAGAACAACACCAACTGCTCTTTTCCGCTAGGCTATCTCTACTAGCCGAAAGGGAGACATCCGGAGTTCTACTAACACGAAAGATATTCATGACAATATAGGGCGGCACCTACAGAAAGCGTTCTACTAGCCTCGAAGGGAGATCGCGGAGGGTTTTTGAAATCGAAGGATATTCTAACAATTGGACTGCCGATTGTTCCCTTTGCCCAATGCTCTTCATAGCCGAGGACATCTAAGACGGTTCACTAACTTGTAAGATTATTACACACTCTTTGCGCGTCTAGCTTTCAGGTTTCTATAGCCGAAGAGAGACATCTAGAGTTTCTAATTAACAAGAAAGAATCCACAACATGTATCATTGCCGCCGCCTAGGCTTCTTTACTAGCTGAAGGGACACGGGGATTCTCACGA
The DNA here is from genome assembly GCA_008642245.1 of Bassia scoparia. Lineage (NCBI taxonomy): Eukaryota > Viridiplantae > Streptophyta > Magnoliopsida > Caryophyllales > Amaranthaceae > Bassia > Bassia scoparia. Next base: position 28,086 of record SNQN01004516.1, on the reverse strand, counting down.
GCAAGTATCTCAAACCGAGAGACATAAACATCATGGCGCCCTATCTTCTACTAGCCAAAGGGAGACATCCGAAAGGTCTAATAACCGAAGAAGATTCACAAACATATGCGCCCCTAGGCTTCTGCGGCCAAAGGGAAACATTGGAGGTTTACTAACAAAGGAAATTCAAAACACATGGCACCTAGGTCTCTACATATTAGTCGAAGGGAGACATCTGGAGGTTTCCACTACCGAAGGAAATCACAAAATCATGATCAGGCTTCTACTAGTCGAGGAGACATTTCATAGGTTTCTACTAACCGACAGAATTCATAAACATATGCGCCCTAGTTCTAGTCAAAGGGAGACATCCGAGTTTTGATACTAACCGAAGGAAATCAAAAAATCATTATAGCGCCCTAGGCTTTCTACTAGTCGAAGGGAGACATCAGGAGTGTACTAACAACGAGGAAATCAAACTCAATCGCGCCCCTAGGCTTCTACTACCGAGGAGACATCGGATGTTTCTACTAACCAATGATGATCACAAACATCATTGGCACCTAGCTTCTACTAGCAAGGGAGACATTCGGAGTTTCTCTACTAACCGAAGGAGCACAAAACATCATTGCGCCCTAGGCTCTACTACCTTAGGGAGACATCCGAGTTTCTATAACCGAAGAATTCACAAACATCATATGGCGCCCTAGCTTACTAGCCGAAGGAGACATGAAAGGTTCACTAACTGAAGGAAATTCACCACACTTCATTGGCACCCCTAGGCTTCTACTAGCTGAAGGTGAGACTTCCAGAGGTTCTACTATCGAAGGAAATCCACACACACACAGCCCAAGGATCAAAGCGCTTTCAAGGGAAACAACGCATGGGACGCGGTAGCAGTAAAATAAACCGTGATTGCGGTACTGGCGAAAAGGATAACTTGATAGAGATCGTCTTGTTATCCCCGTCCTGAATTGAATAGTTGAATTACAAGAACAAACTTCTCTCCAGACTTAGTCAACGTGGGGTGCTGTAGACACCCAAAATGTCCCCAAATTGAATAGTCGATGAAGGAAAGTACGATATATCAAAATAGATTGATTTCGAAAGTTCGACAAACACATCAATCCATCAAACCACATCATGAACAAATGAAATTGAAAGTTGAGTTGAAATCATACGCCGAAGCACAATATATGGGGGGAGAAACTTATTTTATATTTTTAATTATTTATTTTTAGGGATTATTCTTAGTAAAAACTATTTTAGAGCTATTTCTAATGGTTTCTAAGATTCATTTTCATCTTATTCCCTCATGTTTCTGATTTCACCAATATTTAAATAATTTTTCTGATTTTTCTATGATTTTCTATGATTTTCACTATTTGCGAAATGGTTTTAGAAAATAAATAAATTCGTAATTCATAGATAAATTAAAAAATTCGGGAATTATCATGAATATCTAGAAGATAATCATGTTAATCCATAAGTGGATAAAGGTTAATTGGATAGTAGATTAGATGCAAAAACAAGGATTTAATTCCCGAACGAAAAGATAAGATAGAACAAATAATTAAGCACAGGTTGCGACGTGGTCATTGAGTCGCAACCACATCATCCATCTGTATAATATGGTCCCTTGACCGTAATTATACAGATATCACTACGTATAACCGTATATACGTTTTGGCTGACATTTGTCACTGTATTGCTCATATTGTGATCTACAAGCAATTGATGCAAGACAAATGCATTGAAACTAGAGATGAGATTTCCAACGGTATATGGCATGCCTCAAACGTAGCACATTAAAAGTTATATACAGTGTGTAATATTCCATAATCCTTTTTACTCGTCTTTTCCCATACGCCTATAAATACAACCTCGTGCGTAACGAACATCAACGAAAATCAAGCTTTAACAACGAATTCTCTTGTGCTAAGTCTTCGAAACGGAGAATTCTCTCTCATAAATCACTCATCATAATCTAAGGTTCTCAAATCCGTCGCTACTTCGGAGTCGTTTTTGTGAATCAAGGTACAAATTATGAGGCTATTTCAATTCTCTCTTTACTTTAATGTTTGATTAACATTATAATTCTCTTTCGAATTTCAATCATATGAATTATAATTGGCTTTTTAAATTTCAATCATGTAAATTCATTAGTTTTCATTAGTTTCGCTTTATCGCAATGCTTTAATCGTAATTGTGAAGTGCAACAATCTTTTTTGTGAATAAGCAATTAGTTAAGCAAAGTTTTTGATAAACTATCCTTTGTTTCTCTGATTGTAGCGACGTTAGGTAAGTGATTTGAAATGGAGATTTCTATTATTGCATACTAACATCATTTATAATATTGAATTGTTTATGCATGAAAACACTTTTTATTGCTTAAACAAGACCTGAAATTGTTGAATCACTAAATTCAGATTAGTCATGACAAATTATTGAAACACTTATTAATTTGATTAATTTGAAGTGATCGCAACAATTAGGCTAGGTAGTGGTTTTTTGCATAAAGAAACTCATCTTCAATGAATTTCTAAGGTAGGTGTCCTAAGGATAAAATGCTAATGTGTGTATTCAATGAATTTATTGAATGAATACAATGAGACTGAGTAGAGGCGCTACTGCGGCGGATTGGGTTAATGATCTTCCGACCATGTCCCCGAACCCACGACTTGGTTAATGGATCAAAGTGGTGCCTATAAATTGGCACCACTTTTTCGCGCATCCGTGATTACACATTAGCAGACGGCGATGATCCCTACTCGACAACACTACCCCACGCACTCATGTGCGAGATCCTTGGCTCAAGCCACGAACAAAATTGACGTAGGACAAGGCCCATAAGGGCACATGCCACACTTAGGCTGTGAATGTCAAATATGTGTGAACTAGAATCATTAGGCGTTTCATATTTTTCATGTCATACAATTGTAAAATGGGTGCCAAAACTGTAATTTCCTTTCAGCAAAAGAATATAAAAAAAATGACAAAAAAAAAAAATCCGAAAATAGTTAAAAAATCGAAAAAAAAAAAATTGATGAAATTAATAAAATAAAGGCAAAAGACGAATTTTGGCATTATTGCATTTCATTTTTGAGTCTGTCAATAAATAAGGAATGATCACTATTAGGCCATGCATTGAGTTAGTCAAGGAAGCAAGTCATGTACTGTTTCTAAAAATCGAGTCTAATACACTGTATGCAGGATGGAGTCATCTACACGCAACTTTGTAGGTCAGCAAGGCTACGCGTGAGGAATCACCAATCCTTAGGAATGCTCAACACCCCAATCAGGTCTCCATGGACTAATTAGTGTTGCGATCGCTTTTCTTAATTCCACGTTCCAAGTACCTAATGTCGGTTCATTGCTTATCTATTTGCGTGAGAAACATGAATTGTAGGTGTTTAGGCATAGTAGGTGTGATTACAAGCATGCAAGAACTCGTATAAGAATATGAAAGTTTTGTCTAAGTTGCTCTTTCGTTGGATTTGAATATTGTTAAAAAAATTACCTGAAAAATATATAGAAAGTTAAACTCTAAATCAGAATGCAAAAGGGTTTTAGAATTGAAACTTTGCCTCAAACTACCATGCACAAAATGCTCTCGATCACCAATGATGCTTCGGACTCTTAAGAATCCTTGTAGCTCTTGAAACCCTTCTTTTTAACCTTACAGTACTTGTATTTTGGTGAATGTGTAATTAATTGATGGACAGGTATATAATGTTGAGAATGGGTTTGAGATTCTACACTAGTAGAAAAAGCCAAAATGTTGCACACAAAAGTGTGTTTATTAAAAACCAACTTTAAATTACAAAAGCGGAGTTTTAAATGAAAACCGTAGCATTTGGGTTAAAGCCCAAAAATACAAAGCTTAAAGATGCACTTTAAAAAGAAAATTGCAGCATTGGGTCAAAGCCAGAATAACACAAAGCAAGAACGAACTCGACCCTTTTTTTATTAAAAACCTAAGCTCATTCACTTCTCTCACCCTATAAACCGAATAACCCTCGTCACTGTTCTCATCACGCCTTTTGATTTCTCTCCTCTTTCACTTCTACTACATAACCACTGCTTCCCTCTCCTCTCCTTGCGCCCCTGTGTATGTTACCCTCTTTCCTTTTTTCGTCGATTTGCTCCTCTTTTTGTTCGCGTCGTTTTACACCTCAGTTTTCACTTCTCCTTGTCGCAGTCGCTTTTCCCTAATTTGAACCACTATTACTCCTCTCCTGTTGCCGCCGCTTTCCCTAATTTAACTGTCGTTGATGCATTGGTGACTTGTCGCCACGCCCGCTACATCGCCAATTTCATCCCTACTCATCGTTGCACACCGATCTCATTGCCTTCCTCTAATTCTCGTCGTCAATCTACTATTTTATGGGTTTGTTGGTTTTTATTCTATATTTTCTAGGACTCTTTGTTTTATAAAAGTTTCGACCTTTTTTGTGAATTTGATTTTGTTGGTGAATCTTTCGGCTTTTTTTTAATATTTTTGGGTTTGTAAATTTATCGCCTTTTCTGGGTTTGAATTTATCTATTATCTCTGGGTTTGTTGATCTTTTCTAAGTTTCGCTTTTTTATGAATTTAATTTGTCGCTGTGAATTTTTTGGCCTTTTTCGCGTTCTTATTTTTTGTGTTTGTGAATATTTCGACCGCTTTTCTGGTAGGTTGTTGGGCTTTTTTTTTCTGGTTGTTGTTTCATTCATTTTGTTGTTTGTATTTTTTTGCTTGGTGTTGGAGTGAAGTTTTTGTGAATTTGTTTTGTTTAGTATTGTTTCACTTTTTAACTGTTTTTGTTAATTTGATTGTTTCAGGTTGTTAATTTAGTTTTTGCAGTTTTGTGACATTGTAAAGCTTAAAGTCTAGTTGTATTGGTAATTTAGTTTTTTTAATAAATTACTGTATATTTATGTAATAATTAGGTTTCATGTTGTTACTTATTAAATTTATGTAATTACTTTTAATGTATGTATATTTACCTAATAATATATATTGAGTTGTTTGGTATTTTTTATATTCTGAATATATTAAATTTACTTTGGAAAAATTGATTCCATGAATTCGAACTTACCCATCTGCTCGTAAAATCCTACTCTTAATATCCATATTAATCTGTACTTAACCCAATCTGCATTTAACATACTAATGACTGCTACCTGCTTATCATGTTACCTTAAAGTTTCCCTCCACTAAACTCCTTTTAACCCTTCATTTCTCTTCTTATTTTACGCGGACCATTTTGAAAACCTGATTTCCTTGATTGCTCTTTCTTCTCATATGGCTTGATTTTGTGATTGGCAGATCAAAAGGCGCAAAATTCAGGGTCATGATTCGTGCTCTATTTTCGCAATTGTATTGATTTCGTTGTTCAGGTATTACGAAAGTCCTTTCATATTCCTTATCATTGAATTGCACACCTTATCGTTTTTTTTGTTGTTGTTTGTAGTGTTGTTGTTGAATTTTTATTATGATTCATGTGGTTTCAATTATGCCCTAATTTCATGTTTCCCTCATTTGTTTTTCGTTTTTTTGGTAGTAATGGCATCTGTAGCTGACATATATGC
>SNQN01004516.1:1835-22508 GCA_008642245.1 Bassia scoparia | reverse complement strand
GGTGTTTTTAAGAAGATGAAAAATGGTATTTCTTATGTTAGTGGTATGACTAGGATATTTGAGGTTGATCCTGATTTATTATGTTTTTGGTATTTGAGGGAAATGGTTCAAAAGTGTGYAAGTTTCGATCAAGTAAATCTGATATATTATCTCTTACCTGGTGCTACATATGAGTCTGGTTTGAGGAAAGTGTATAATGATAACCAAGTTAGGGGAATGGGGGAAATTGTTTTGAAAAGCAAGTGTATTGATTTGTTTGTTGTGCATGACAATGTGGAGCTTCATTTTCTTAGTGGGGGAAACACCTCTGAACCTTTGTCAAAAGTAGCTTCCAATTTGCCCCCCAAAGCCATAAAGTTGATTCCTTAAAGARTTGTGACTACTACTTTGAGGGTTAGTCCTAGGAGAGTGAACCTTACTCAGAAGTCACAAGTTCAGAACATCCCTTTTAAAAAAAACCTATTTTGAAGACCCAAAGGAGTTCAAAGCTCATCAGTGCTGTGAAACCTAATAAAACTCTTGTCAAACACAAAAAACCCATTGAAACTTTCACAAAAAATCTAGTTCCTGAGGGCTATGAATGGTTAGGWCCTAGACCAGAAAATTCTGTCACCTTAAGTGATATTCATGATGGTGCTGATAATTGTGTGTCTCACATTCTTTCTAGTGGAGTGGATATAAACCCCAGTGATGGTGTTGGTTTGGAAGGACTGTGGGATGATGATAGTGATGATTTTGATTTCAATGATGATTCTGATGGCATTGATGAAGATTATCAACTTGAGGATGTTGGGAACAATGAGGGAAATGATGAGGATGTGACTGAGGAGGAATCTGAGGAGGACTTCAGTGACTTGAGAGATGATGATGAAGCTTTTGATGATGACCCCAGTGATGATGAAGTAACCTTTGCAAGGAAAAACATAAAGGGATTCAATGAGAACATCCTGAAACTTGCTAYAGAACTTCAAACTGCAGCAGCAGAAGATAAGCTTGTAACTAAAAGTAAGCCTACTGTCACTAATGTAAGTGATCCTAGGTRAAGCACTCATGTTGAATTAGAGTATGAAGACTCAAATAATGACATACACACTCCCCTTATAGTGATGAGGATGTAGAAGCTGCAACTGAAAGGAAATCAAGAAGGAGCCTGCTTGTTGCAAAGGACACTGATTTTTCCTTGTTCAATTGGAAATTGGGCCAATGATTCCCTACAAGAGAGGATTTCAAAGCTGTTGTTGCAAAATTTGGTGTGTTTCAAAGGAGGAATTTGGCCATTGTTGTTAGTGATAAGATTAGAAATCAGAGGATTGGTGTGAATGTGACCCTAGGTGTCCCTTCTCTGTGTATGCATCCTGGGATAGTAGGAGAGGAGCATTTTTTGTCAATTCGTTAGTCACTGAGCACAAATGTAATGGGAACATATAAAAAACACCAAACAATTGAAGTCTAGTTGGCCAGCAGATCAATTATTGGAGGTTTTCAAGTCCAGATCTCATTTGTCATCTAGTCAAATTATTGAGACAATTAGGAGGGGTTACAAGTGCAGTATCAAGAGGGACTTTGCCTATAAAGTTAAGTATTTTGCACACCGAAAGCTACATGGTAGCGTGAAGGAACATTATGGGAAGGTTGYGAGATATTTGTAGGCTTTGAAACAATCTGAAGGAAGTACACATCTTTAGTTAGTCTCTGTGTTGCAGCCTTCCAGGACAACATCCCACCACCAGTTTTCCAGAAGCTGTATGTGTGTTTTGAAGGAGTCCAAAAGGATTGGAAAGCAGGTTSTAGGCTTGTTATATCAATTGATGCTTGTTTCCTCAACACTTTTCTTGGTGGACAACTAATGGTGGCTGTAGGAAGGGATGCAAATGATCAGATATATCCCCTAGCTTGGGCAGCAATGGAGGGTGAAAACAATGAATCTTGGCAGTGGTGTCTTCATAATTTGAAGTTAATTTTGGAGTTGAAAGATGGTTCGTTCTGGCATAGTCATCCTCTCATATGAGCCTCAGTTACATGTTTCAATTACATGTTTCAAATAAGTGTTGTATGTGTGTTATTGACAGGCACTCCCCCAAGGGTCGTTGAACTAAACCGAGGAAGAGGCTATCAAACAAAATTTATAAACCTAAACCTGACACTACACAAGTGTAGCGGCAAGTCAAGGGTCGATCCGCAAGGAAGGCTAAAATGAAGCGCTTACGCAAATCAACTAAATTAGGGTGATCTAAAACTAGAAATTTTAGTTTGAAAACTAAAGCTAGAAGAAAACTTTAAATAAAGGTTTTGAAATAAAAAATGCACAAACACTTAGGAATACTAGCTTGCCCAACTATATCATAGGTAAATAAGCCAATCAAATTGTTAATTTGAATTCAACATTATGGGTAATTGTGATCTTAGTTTAGCAAATTGGTTGGAATCATTTCCCAAGTCATCCAACACTACCAAAAATTTCTCAAACCCAAGTTCGCTTAAGCTCTCACAAGAAATAGTCAAGAAATGATTAAACCAATACCCTAAACAACCCCTCCAATCCCTTGCAAAGGTTGAACAAAGCAAACTCTCTCTCTCTTAAAGCCTTGGGTGGCCAAATTCAAAGRCAAGAAAGATAMAGAAACAACAATTTTAGTAACAAAGATGGTTGAAAAGAAATGTTTTCATCATTTTGGCATTAATTGATTATAGTTGGGCTCCCTAGCACTCCTAAGCAAGTAAACTACTCAKTAGACATCTTAGGAAGCATTGAAACAACAAAAGCAACAAGTAAAAGCATGAAATTTMCCATGGAAACAACAAAAAACCAAACAATTTGCACAAAACAAAACAAAATTTAGCAAAACAAAGTGCAAATGAATCACAAACAATWGGAGAATCTATCTAACAACAAGAGAAATCAAAATTGAAAGCAACAAGAAAACCCATAAAAACATAGAAAACAAATTGTACCAAAAACATGCAGTAAACATAATTGAAATTGAAAAAAAATGTAAGAATTGAATTCACCTCGAAAAATTGAATGGAAAGCATATAAGATTTGCAAGAAATTGTTGAGTATTGAAGATTCTAGAGCCCAAACAATATCAAGAACACTAACTTTCTCTCTCCTAAGCTGTGAACAAGATGAAGAAGAAGATGGAAAGTGAAATTTCTAAAATCTGAAAAATGTAAATTCTAAATCTTACTCTAATTCTATTACTACCTTTCTACTTGTTTTTCTCCTAAACTTTATATACTACCTCAATTACAAAGCTTATAATAATTACAAGAATGCCATTACTAATTTCCACATGTGCCAAATACTCCTCAAAAGTCAAGTCAAATATTGGTCAAACGTCAAAAAGTCAACAGGCTCGGTGTGATACGTAGGCGCGGGCCGAGGCGCGGGCTATAGGGTGGATGTGCGGGCGCGCCAAAAAGCTACTGGAAACAGCTGCAGGTGCCGACTGCCTTGGAATGCGCGCACGCTCATTTTTGCTTTAGGAATTCGAGTGGAGGGTCTGCAGGCGCGGGCCCTACGCACGGGCTAACCTCGAGGCGCGGGCCAAACTGAGGGAGGTGCGTGCGCGCCTTCTTGCTTCTAACTGCCCTACTCAACTCCCTTAACTTCAAACGGATATAACTTCTTGCTCGGTGATCGGATTGTAGCTTGTAATATTTCGTTGGAAAGCTCTCAAAGTCTACTTTCCAATACAAAATGTGTCACCCGCAAATTCAAAGTGTGCAAAAAGATATGGCTTTAAGAAGATGTTAGAGTATAAGTTTAAATGCCTTAAGGCTCAACTTTAGCAAATAATACCACGCCATCAAGTAACAAAGCTCAAAACTAGCATGCGCACACTTAGGCAACTTGCAAACATTCAGAACACTTGCAATTGAGTGTATAAGAATAGAAAAGAAGAGAAAACAAGTGAAAAACCTATAAAAACCACTAAAAACAAATAAAACTCAACTAAACTATACAAAGTGGAAAGATAACCAAAAGGCTAGTGAAATGATATCGAAAATACYCATGTTGGCCAAAATAAGGAAGAAATAAGTGCCTAAATGTGACCAATTTTGGCACTTATCAGTTGTGCATTTTGGTTACATAATGCTTTCACATCTTTGATTGCAGTCAATTCTGTCTAGTGTGAAAGAAGTCTTACCTCAGTCTGAGCATAGACACTATGCTAGATACATCTTTGCACTTTGGCACAAAAATTTTGGGGGAGTTGAGTTTAAGCTGAAGTTTTGGATAATTGCAAAAACATATAGTATGGCTGCCTACAAGGATGCACTATAGGATCTGCAAAGACAAATGCTTCTGCAGCTCAAGCATTTGAGTCCTATGATCTAAAGGTGTTTTAATTTGTAGGGCTTTTTTTAGCACAGAAATCAAAGTAGATGTCATAACAAGCAATATTGCAGAGACCTTCAACGACTGTATTATTCAAGCAAGGGCCAAGCATCTAATATACATGTTGGAGGACATTAGAGCTCAACTAATGCAGAGACTTGTCGGGAAAAAGCAAGAAATGGGGAAAAGTACCTCTGTCATCTGCCCTAGAATTCAACAAAAATATGAAAAGGAAAAAGAAGAAGCTGCAATGTGTGAAGTTCTTCCATCAACTGAGCATTTGTTTCAGGTTATGTACTACCTAAACAGCCTGAAGGTTGACTTGTATGAAATAACTTGCACTTGTAAGGAAATGGGATATTACAGGCTTCCTATGTTTTCATGCATGCGTGCTACTTGAAAGAAACTTACATGAAGWCCTATGAGAATTCTATAACACCTAWTGAAGAGGAAAGACACTAGCCTGACAAAGACATTATAGTACAACCACCACCAATCAAAATTAGTCCAAGTAGACCAAGAAAGAAGAGGAGGAAAGACCCCTTTGAGGACCCTAAAAGACCAGAAAGTTYAGCAGGCATGGTGTTGAGATAACTTGTAGTTTGTGTCACAAKAAAGSGCATAACAAGGCCAAGTGTCCAGTCAAGGACAAAATTACCCCTCAAGAACCTCAGCCAAAGAGAGGAAGAGGAAGACCAAGAAAAGAGACCAGAGAAGCAGGTGATTTGGCAGAGCCAATCCATGTAGTCCATGATGTGATAGCACAACCTACTAGGGTTGGTAAAGGTGGCAGAGTAATGGGAAGAGGTGGCAGAGTAACTAAGGCATCCACAGGCAGAGGCGAAGGAAGGGGAAATCGTAGCCAAGGAAGAGGAAATGCTAGCCAAGGAAGAGGAAATGGTAGTGTGTCAACAGTGAGCAATGGATATGTCAAGGGTAGAGGAAGGGGGAAGTCCAACAAAAAGGTTACACAGGGTGTTGGAGTCCTGATTCAGGAAGCTGGTTCAATTTTGACTAATGTAAGTATAACTCTTGCTTTTGTATGTGATATTTTGTGTGCATTTTGTGTGCATTTGTATGTGTTATAATGTGCATTGTGTGCATTCTTTTCTGACTTGAGTATAATGTGCATTTTGTGTACCCAACCATCAACCTTAAGTATACAACCTTCTCATTAAACTTCAGTCAAGGTTCAACATCAAGGCAGGGAAATGAATTGGCTTAGTTGTCTTAAGATTAGGCTTTCTTTTTCAGATTTAGTGTAAGACTTTTTGGCATGAATTAAGTTGTGTATGGGCAATATAGTGTTTTTTGGACAAGTCTTCTATGAAATCACATTTTTCTCACCTTACAAGTTTTAATATATAGTGTAACTGTTTTGAATGAAATAGCAAATTAAAAGGCTTGATTACCATAGAACCTGTCTCTTATACACATCTAGATGTGTATAAGAGACAGGTTTTGAATGAAATAGCAAATTAAAAGGCTTGATTACCATAGAACATTATCTTATTTATACATAAACACGCTTACACAACATGATTGCATAACATGCTTACTAATACCAACAACCATCTAGCAAAAGCATCTTCTTAAACTGCCTAATACTACCATCAGCTTAACCTGTTTAATACTACCATCATCTTAACCTYCCTAAATGTCCAAAAAATTACAATACTACCAAACCAACCATCCCACCACATACACATCCAAAAGGTACTACTAAACACCTAATTCAACAAAAAAACCACCKATCATAACTTCAACTTCTAGTCACCTGAACAGAAGAACCACAACAAAGATAACCATTGCCATGAAGAACAATTTCCTGTCAACGTTGCTATTCTTGATCTGAGGTCAAACAGAGTCGCAGTAATTGCAATACCCATCTTTTTCACCTCATCTTGAAGATCACCCTTCTTAATCCTTGCCTTCATCAACTTCAACCTTAAGGCATGATTTTTTGCCTCAAGCTCACAAATCCTGCCATCCCTGACAAATACCAAGTGCTGAAGCTCACGAACGTAATCAGCCATATCAGCCCATTAAAAGAATCCACAAGTCCTCTGTCCACAAATTAAAGGAAAAATTACAACCAAATTCAACAAACAATTTGAAAAAATGACAGAAAACTTAGAAATTGAAATCATACATTCGCAAACAAAAACAAAGATAAATTAAACGAAATGTCAGAAACCCTAGAAAATTCAAACAAAAACAAAGCAAAATTGAGATGAAAATTCAAACACGCACAAGCTAGTGAGAACAACCATAAAAGCATCTTCCCTTCGTAGGTCCATCCASCTTAACAACCCTAAGAGGCGCAACTTGATCATGGTAGCAAAGAATTTGATTGTCAAAAAGAGACTGAGACATTGAACGAGGAACATAGCGAGAACGCGAACCTCCAAATGTAGAGCCGGAGTTTTGTGACGCCATTGAGCAATTGAAGAGTGACTGAGAATTGAGAAGTTGAGTTTGTGATYAAAGAGATAGAGTGATTAAATAGAAGAAGGAGGGAGGGTGGGTGAGAAGTTGAAAGTAATGAAGGCAACGGTCAAGAAGTAAATGCTAAAAAAAAGGAAAAATAAGTAAAAATACAGGAGGAAACCAGTTTCAACCTAAAGTAGCAGGTAACAAATGTAACTAGGTATGTTAATTGTAGATTAGGGGTTAAGTACAGATTATTATGGGAATATTAAGAGTAGGGATTATTACGGGTGGATGGGTAAAAGTTCGGATTATTAGAATCAATTTTTCCTTTTAGTTTTTATTCTTATAAAAAAAYGGAAAAATTCACAGAAATGATCCCAACTTTGGGGGGTTTTCTTAAAAATAATCGCACCTTTCGATTATTCTAGAAMAATCCTAACTTTAGGGGGTGCCTTCCAAAATTGGTCCCTAACCGATTGGTGACTTGATGCTTAAGTTAAATGCCACGTGTCGCATTTTCATTTGGATTTCATTAAACTTTTTTTAGAAAATGTAAAACCATTTTATTAAGCACTCAAAAACAGATATAACACAAAGAAACACAAACCACACTTTAAAACAAAGCAACATACAAGAAACCCTATGTGAGAAGCTATACTGCATCATTAACAAAACTAATGGTCACCTTCTAGGAAGGGTACCYAAAGCATGAACAATAACCTGCAACTCCCCACTACAACAAACTAAAGACTAGTAAGGAAAACAACTTCCTTCCATGCAAAATTCTTTGGCTTACACATCTCCGCTTTACATTTGACTTCATTGATCACAGAGCTCACCAAAGCTTCTGGAGTAATCAAGCACCCATTCCAAAGAGCATTGTTCCTTTGCTTCCAAATACCATAAATCAAACTAGTTAAGCAGGCAAAAACAATTTTCCACTTAATTAAAACAACCCTTGACTCTTTTATGCACCATTTACCATTGTCCAATAAGCTGAACCATTGATCTACAACCTGCAATCTATGCTTCCAATAACTAACACATTGCCTACTGTAAGCACAAGAATAAAACAAATGACCCATTGTTTCATCTTCCCTTGACATAGTAAGCATTTAGGATCAGCTTGCATACCCAATTTAGATGAGTTTSGCTTGCATATCCACGAAATAAAGGCATGTTTTGGCACACCCATCCTTTTCCAAATCCAATTTTCCCACCAAACTTTCCCCATTTAACCTTGCAGCCAACCATAACTAGAAGAGGGAGTGTAACCCTTTTGTGTATAAGCCAACCATACATTCCTTGCATACCCAGGCTTCATGTTATTTTTAATTCTACACAACTCTTTCCAACTCTAGCAAGCAGAGGGAGGAGACACATAACCCCACCAATCAACCCCTTTTAAATAAACATGATTAATCCATTTTATCCACAAAGAGTCCTTTCTATTAGCAATATGCCAAACATACTTAGCAAGCATTGTCATGTTCCAAAGATAGCAATCTTTAATGACCAAACAATCATTAGCCTTAGGCCTGCAAATCACATCCTATGCAACCAGACATCCATTATGATTATTAGGAACACCATTCCACAAAAAATTCCCATACACAYCTGCAATAMACTCCAACACTCCCTTTGGAATAAAAAAGATTGTGGCCTAGTAAGAATGTAGAGTGACGAGGACATAATTCACAAGGTGCACCCTAGCAGCATAAGACATGGCATTAGAACCCCAAGTTCTAATCTTGACACTAATTTTCCCAYTTAAGATCATACAATCAGCARAGGACAGTTTCTTGYAGGAAATATTAATACCAAGGTAATTAAAAGGCAAAGCATCCCACTTAACCCAGCTTGATTCATAATAGCTTTGATATCATCTTGAGGCACATTGCAAGTATAAAAAGCAGTTTTACTAGCATTTTCTACAAGACCAGAAGCAGCAGAGAGGGTAGCTAATCCTCTAAACATAAGCATGATAGACTCTAAATCACCATAACAAAACATGATCAAGTCATCCGCGAAGATCAAATGATYCAGGCCCACCCTTCTACATCTACTATGAAATTTAAACATAGAATTAGCAGCCACTGTATCCAGGACACTAGAGAGGAATTCCATACAGATTACAAAAATAAGAGGAGATACCGGGTCGCCTTGCCTTAAGCTTGCTTACCTTGAAAGAAACCATGAGTCGCCATTAACCACAAACAGAGAAGAAAGGTAGAGGTTACACGGTAATGACCAATCAATAAACTGAGAAGGGACTGAAGCTCCACAAGCATTGCCTTTAAGGACCAATTAACTGAGTCATAAGCTTCCTAATATCAATTTGACCATAAAACTGGGAGGACTAGTGGGTTTCATAAATTAAAACTAAATAATTAAAGTTTATTATAAAATAAATATAAATTAATTTTCCAACTCACCCCACCGTCCACTTACCCTGCCACCACCTACCAGCACCTACTGCCGCCACCACTGCCACACCACTTGCACACCACTACACTCCATAGCTCACTCACTACCAGCACCACTACCACCCTCAGGACCAATTGTGGAAGGCACCCCCAAAGTTGGGATTATTCCTGAAAAATCTGAAAGTTGGGATTAATTTGGAAGACCCCCCAAAGTTGGGTTATTCTGTGAATTTTTTCTAAATAAAATGTTAACACTGAATATTGAAAATAAATAACACATAACAATTAAAAATATTGGTGAAAAAATGTTAACGTTAGTAGTAGAGGACTAAATGTTGCGGTTTTCTAAGTTAACTGCAGTACTTAGTGAGTTAAATGTTGTGGTTATCAACTGCAACTTTTGTTATTTTTCCTCAATAGTTGGCGAGCCAAAACTGCAGTTGTGTCAACCGCAACATTGAGCCTTTTTCCACTAATGATATGATGCCTTAGTCAGCTTAACTGTTACTTCATTACTTTTTCCATCAAAATTATATTTCCTACCGATGTGTTAAAGCCCTGTATAATCATCCTTTTGTTAAGAGAAGTTTATGTTAGTGGAGTATGCACTTACCTACTTCGAGCTTAAATATGTCTCCCAAAAATCCGAAACTTATAATGATTTCAAATTAAGACTAAGAACGAGAGTTTATTTAGAGAGAAAGCGTAAATCAAAAAACCGTAATCCTGATTGGAATAAAGTATGTCTACATATAGGACCTCCTCCTTAATACAACTACTATGTATAAACAATAAAACCCCTCAGATCGACTCTTAAGATGATTAACGCAAAACATTACAAAGACATATCCATTTAGCAGAAAAAATCAAACTACACAAAACAAAGAAAGAAGTATGAGAATAAAAAAGCGATAAAACAAATATAAGATGCCACAACTATATAATCTGAGACCTGGCAATCGAGGGCACCAAACCATCGTATCCGAATATTTAGCGGTTAATGTTATCGGACTCGCGAAAGGCAACCGCTGCAGTTGTACTTCTTTCTCTTCTTGTTGGTTTTGTTGCTGTCAATGCAATGCTCCATTCTCTTAGCTCCTAAGGCTTCTGTAGTGCTTCTGTTTGTCAATGTTGGAAACGTGTTATGGCTTCATAACAATCATATTCTTACTTATTGTTTAACAATTTGTACTATTTCGGGTTTGTATAAGAGAAACTAGATACTATGCGGTAGTATCGGAAATATCGGTGTTTCTTAATTCTACGGATAGTATCCTGATATCGGTGATTATTGTTCGTGATATGGAATCTGGATATATTATTGGGTATGAGTGGTACTTTTCGGGAATCGGATGTTTGAAGAATGATAACTGATGGGATGAGGAATGTTTGTTGTCGAAGAATGAAAAATGATCATTTCTCGAGGATCGCAGGATTGTGAGAGGTTTTTTTGTACACAATACCGATATTATTAACTGTGCAGTTTTAAGCATGTAAGTATTTGTGTAGGGGATAAAATTTTATTCAATGACGATATGCGGTTTCGCGATCGATTTCGAATAGCAAAGATGATGTAGTATGTGTATTGCGGTAATCATCTATAAGGTGTGTAGTTTCGAGAGTGCCCCTGGGAGTTATTCAGAGTCCCAACTGAGGGGAGTATTCGCCCTATGAGAGGCCTATTGACACTATTTTTCAGATCGAGGGGGTAAAATCGAGGTTGAGTAACTCTCATAATAGGAGCCTACAGAAGTATGGGGACAATTATTTAGGACATATTTAAGAGAGGATAACAGTATAAATATCGAGATGAGAAAATAAATTGAAATTGTCATACGATACGGAATTTCTTGCAAAATCATCACGCTTGATACAATAATTTTGCACTTAGAGTCTATCTATCATAACACACGTTAAAATAGATATAAAAAATATTTCTCTGACATGATAAACTAACAACTCAATTCCAAGGGTACCAGACATCAAAAGACACTCGCCACAGTAATTTTCTTTTGTCAGTTAACTTAGGATATATTTGGACACTATACATATATACAACTTCGCATGGTATAAACTCATTAGATTAACCATTAACAAGTTCATTTTTCTGAGGGGGCACAATCATCGGAAGCGCAAAAGATGCGCAAAGAAACATCAAGTAGTGTTGCTCACTCTAATAATACACAATGCAACCCTAGTTATTACGCTCACATTTAACCAAAATTCAGGCCCCCTCTGCAACATCCTGGCTTCCGCAACCCTCCAACTCACACACAAGAAAGTAGGTGGGAGACATCATTCAAATCACATTATGTCTGATGAGCACCGACTAGATTATTATCTCTTCAGCTCTATAAATAGTTGCACCATATGAGAATCGGCGAAGGAGAGTGGCTGCCATCTTACTGGAGTCTCTGTTCGACACTAACACACGTATTAAGACACTCCCACAATGATCCCTTACGGCAATGAGTCGAAATGTAATATGAGTGAATGATGATGATCAAGACAAAGGCTTTGGGTTATGTCTATTTGGATTTCTCAGCATTGGGTTTGTAATATACTTTGAGATTGATTCGACTCCAACATTTCAAGTTCCCTATCGAGGTGGCTTCCGATACGTGTCGAGCGTGGATGCACTTAAGATGATCTTCTGGTAAGGGGTCGCAGAATTGGGTTATAAAGCCTAATCCGATCTTAAACCTCTACCTTGTTGGTCTAAACACAGAAATCCTTGGATGAGTGACTAAGATGATTCCTGTAATTTCTGCAGTGGACGGCTATTGGCTTTACAGTCATATATGATGGACTTGTATTTTAGTAATGAGCAACAGACAAGACAACATGCAAATGCAAAAAGAAGATAGATCATAATTAAACGAAGTCTGCGTACAAAAGTTCAAAGTTACTTGCATACATGACTACGTAGTTCGAAAGTCTACACCATTGTCCAATGCTTGTCTATTGTCTACCAGGAGACTTTTACTGTATAAGGACCTAATTGATGTTGAATAGTAGAATACGGAGAAACAAGACTCTCCTACATGATTTATCAACTTGTAAACCTTCCATACAAGACAGGATTGAGCAATCAACATAAGGTGGGTCGCGATTTGGGTCACGAGCACAAGTCCCCCCATGTGATAGCAAAGCTGACCACTAGCGATGTACCCCTAATAATTTGTGCATTTCTGAAACTCTTCCTGCAAGCTAACTTATATATACCGCTTTCCCAAGAATCCCATCTTCCATATTCATTTGACCAAGGTCCAAAGCTCGAATATCAATGTGTCGGAATGATCCATGAATCATAGCAAACAGACAATATAAGTCTCTCCATTGTACAAGCAAAATTTACTGCAAATCCGACAGACAGATCAGACTTAACTGAAAGGGTATCATCTCAAATGATGTCCTTTACCAAATCAAACTTTCACTATCCTTGTCGCGACACAAAAAGTAATGTATGCTTCATCCATAAAAACAAATCGGATTCCTGGATGCACCCACAGCTCATAGAGAATAATGTACTTCCTCTTCACAGTACCTAGACTTTAAGAAAAAGAGAACATGCAAACGATTTATAAGACGGCTTTGTACAACGTGTACACTAAGAGATTCGTAGTCATCTAAGGAGGGAACAAAGCCAAACCAGAAGAGTCGATATAGACAACGACCCTTGTTCAACAGGCAGTGAGAATTTTCCTTTCCCTTGATCGATTGTAAGGATTCCAAAACGTACATCGAATCTTGAACACCCTTTGTCCTTCAGTTAAACAAAATCAGGCCTTACTGATCACCAAAAAACAGTAAGTTTCACTCGCAATCTCACTCGAGAACTGAATGGTCGACAGGCCGTAAAGTCACACCGTTCGTGATATCATCATCAGAATCACGAACTTGAAGAATATAGGGTGTTATCCTTTTGCGAACAAGCGTTAACCGGTACGATTATTACCCTTGGAAAAACTTGAGATTGAAATGTGAAAATCAGGGTCTGAGATAAAGGAATGCCATGATTACAGACTGTTCTGCCATTTTTCTACGATCTTACGGGCAAGTTCGAAACATAATATCGATGAACTAGATCATGCGGTTAGTTCCAGAAATGAGTTCGCTCGTCAAGGTTTGTTGTGTTTCATTGTAAGATTAAAGTGGTGCCGTTATGAACGTACTATCCTCGGTTAACAATTAAGTACGTTGAATCAGAAACACGATCGAAATCATGGTATGAAGATGATATAAGTACTTCGTATCTTATTTTATGAACATTACTTATAACAACTACTTCAAACCAAAGTGAAAATAATTCACAAACATATAAACTAACAAGATTCATAAAATGTAAAGCATAATAAAAATGAATTGAATAGAGCGTATTGGATCGTTATTTCGTCTGGTTTCATTGGTGGTTTTTCGTTATAAAATTAATTACGATATATAATGAATTAAACTGTGAAGTTATACATCAAAATTGCAACGAATTGAGCGTGAAAAACCATACAAATGGAAAAAAAAGTAAAAATTAAGGGAAATAGTGGAAAAAGAAGTATAAATAACTGATCCTTTCAAAAAAAAAAAAAGTAATAACTGAAAAATCAATAAGAGAGTTGGAAATATATATTACGCTTCAAAAATTACAAAGTGAAATGATCAAATAGTAATCATGGTGAAGAGGATAAAGTAAAAACGATTGAATTGAAAAAGGGGGGCAAGAAATGACTTCAGTGGGATCGACGACGAATAGGCATGAAATAGAGCGAGAAATCTACAGGGTTTTCAAAAAGTCAAAGAAATTAAAATAGGGAATCGAAAGGGTACATACTGTACTGATTTAAGCACCCAAATACATCCTACTGCTATTTTGCACAAACCGTTGCACAAATACCGCTTAGTGGTCTAAAAAGAGGTGAAACATGTTTTCGGAAATACATGAAACACACTCAAATAGACGAACAAAGTACTTTTGTGTGTGTTAATTGCCAATAAAAGTCGGAAACTGAAATCCACCATAAATCCTTTATTCAGATTTCTTTCTCCGAACAAATACTTTACTGTTCAAGTTACAAACTTCCCAAGAGTATGGCAAGAGTGTTGCCCAAATTCTTATCACTTGTTTGTTTCGAAACTATTTCCCTGCATACCGTCCGTAGGATGTGTTTGCATTTATTTTTTTTAAAAAAAAATTGGATAATTCGCTACACCAAATAGCGAAGTACCAGAGAGCTCGCTACTTGACAGTAGCGATTCTCTGATACTTGCTACTGTCGAGTAGCGATTTTTTGCTCTTACAAAATGTGTCAAATCTAGCTAGGGTAATTAACTCGTTCTTGACAGTAAGCGGAATTGTACATTAGTTAGCTATCGTCAGTTAGCGATTTACTAGGTAATTATTCGCTACTAGGTAAATTCCGCTAATTCGTCAGTAGCAACGAAGTGTATAATATTCGTTACTAGTGTTAGGCGAAAGTGGTTAATTTTTTTCTTTAAAAAAAAATTATATTAAAATATACCCGGATCCACGTGGACGGTATGATGAAGAATAACTAAAATAGTTTCCCAATCTTAAGCAAAATGGGAATTTGGCAAATGTTTTGCATATGTTGAGAAAAATTTTTTTCAAATTACTTTTGTACTTAGAAGGATGATCTTTTACCTTAGAATAATTAATTAAAAATTACATAAATATTTATCAAGAAATATGAATTATTAGAAAGAAAAACAAAATTTTGAATCAAAATTAACATAGAAAATGAAGATTAATCAAAATCATTTGAGTGTTCTTTTTGCTTTGGTTCCGTCTGATTTTTTTTCCAGTGACACAGTTGGTTTTTTGGTTTGTTTTTTTTTGGGAGTTTTCCGGTCTTTAAATAAAAAACTTAAATCCTTGTTAAAAAAACTTTAAAAAGAATAAGTCTGCATCCAATCCATGACCATTTTGAGCAATTTAGTTCAACCTACAAAGTAAGCAAAGAATGAAGACTAATTTAAAAGTGGTTAAAATTCACTCTCCGGTTTAAGAAATTTTGAAATTGCTTTACATTCTGCCTTTTGTCCTAATAACACACAAACCCAAAAAAAAAAATGGGAAAAAGCTCATGTTCGGCTATCGAGCTAAACGATGAGCTATCCCCATTGCAATTTTTCCAAATATCTAATGAATTGCTATAAATAATTAACATAAAATTTTTCCATCTTGCACAACCTTTCTTTTCTCAATTTATTCTTGTAAGCCGTGTTTAATTCGAGTGTGCAGTGCAATAACTAAATTAAAGTTCAAGAATTTAATTTTGGCTAGAAACATTCAAAATAATTCTTTTTGTATGACCTTTCTAATTTCTAATCAAGTGAGTCGTTCAATGTTCCGAAACTATCCAAACCATTCACCCGGAGTCATATAACCGTTATTCCTTGCTTAAGACCTTCTCTTTCTTTCCTTTCCTTTCCTTTTCCTTTCTCTTATTATTAGTGTGTAGTGACACAATTATACCAAATCATGGAAGACAAAAGAACGCAACCAAAAAGATTGACAGTACAAAACAAAGGGATTATTATACAAAGAAACAATCAAAGTGAGTGTTGCTGATAATCATAAATGCAACTTAGTGAACTTACCGCAAATAATCACCTTTTGAATCCTTATACAGTCTCCCAGTGAAATGCCTAGTTCGCTTCAAAACCTATGGCAAAGAGTGAATTTCGGTCATTCTAGCCCGGAATTCGCAAAGTTGCAACGTGAAATTCTCAAAGAAAGAGGTCTTCTATGCTCATTCAACCCCCTTCATTAACACTCAGGTGATCAAGTGAAAATACCAATTGTAGAAACAATAATGACGGTGAGAGATGATGGTCAAGACGAGGCTTGGGAATGTTCGGGGATCCCATTCTATGATTTGCAAGAACCTCTCGGTTCGGTTACTTGCTGTGAGGTCCTTGTAATGGGTTGCTAGCTTACAGTGTTGAGACTTGGTTCTTCAAAACAATGAAACCAATTAACATGCTTGCCGTCCTGAACACTTCTTGTTTGCATTTGGAATCCTTGCATGATGATTCGTCAGCTTTTGCTCCCGAGATATTGTACCTCGGAGTTTCGGATACGTGTCGAGTGTGGATGACTTATAAAAATATTTCCGCTCTCGGTCCCTTCTTCCGTCATGAGGCGTTTTGTACTCGTCAGGACAGTGTGTGGTATGAATTTGAAATACCTCGAAATTTCTCAACGATGTAATTTCTATTCGGATGTGCACGGAGCATCTGGTCCGATGAAAATCTTGCATTGGGGGTTCCTGATAATGTATTGGCATTCAACTGCGAAGATGCTGGTTCTTGATCTGGTTGCCAAACCGATGAATGGAAGAGTGCTAAATTCCCTGTCAAGGTACATGTGTTTCTTTGGAGGATCACTTGTGCATGGGGAATGTAGTTAATATCTGATGTGATCCAGTTTTGAAGACGTTTGGAGTTTCTGGACATACAAGCGAAATGGAAGCTCAGCATTTTGGAGAAATTGTTATAGGTGGACCATTTCGATGGATTGGATGAAAATTTGTATGGATCTTCGGTTTACAAAATCCGGCAAGATCTTTGTCATGGAGACAAGTATGAATGAAGTTGTTGAAATACACGGAAATCCTCAAATTGTGACTTTGATAAAAATCGTGTATCGAGTATAACCGCTTTAAACCGAGAGTCTTATTCCACCAGACATTTGCTAGGTAAAACTAGGGGGAATGAAATCTCTGCAGGAGTGACTGTGGGACATGGACTGCCAGCACGTAAATCGCTTTTAAATCTGGAATTATGTAATGTATCTTCAAGAAAGGAATGCATATATGTGATGTTGGGGTAATTTCATAATACAGTTAACTCTTTTGTGTTCTTCAATATTCGCTTTTTAATGTACTCAGAATCTTACTCTTGGAAAAATTAACAACTGTTTGCGTTTTTGATTTAAACTCTTTGCGATTCATATTGTACTGAAGCATTGTCTTATATCTGATTTTAACTAGCTAAGGTACTTTAGCTTCTGTGAATTCGCGAATCGAAATCGTATAGAGTTGAGGGGTCTATTGGGATTGATATATCTAGCCTATCCACTAGATACGTACTGCTTTTTATGACTTTATTGTAATTTTATGCATGCGTGCTTCCTGACTTCGCCACTAAGGCCTTTACTTAAAACTGACAAACTTGAACTGAATTGATTGAATTGCAGACCACTTGAATGAATTGAACCTACTGAACTAAACTGAATAAATAGGAGATTTAAGTTTGGATTTAAATTCAAACTGAACTGAACAAGACTGATTCTTTGAAATTTTCTGAACTGAACGTAAACAAATGGAAATAAGTTTTAAGTAAACAGGCCCTAATTAAGAAGGCTTGTGAGTAGATCTAGCTAAACCTTCTCAATCCCTTTTCTGGTTGTCACTTGAAATATGTTATCTCCTCCTAATTGTGATTTCTAGACTGGTTAATTCACAGTGGCGGATTCACATAGAAAGTGGGGTCACTTGAGTAGTTGAAGGGCTGTTTACTTATTCAGTTTTGTTGTTCGTTTAAGTTGTTTTGTTCAGCTTCAGTTTCATTCCGTATCAGTTTTGGATTATAATCCAACTTAAATCTTCCTATTTATTCAGAATCCAGTTTCAGTTCAAGTTTAGTTCAGTTAGTTCAGTTCAGTTCAGTTGCAGTTCAGTTCAGTTTTGTTCAGTTTAAGTAAACAGGCAAAGTTTGAGGTTTGGCTACACCACCCACTATAATTAATAGAAACTAATATATATATTATTAATTAAATAAGGGCTTCACTATTACTCTTTTTTATTTTACAATTAAGATAGCGTTTATCCGGTGGCGTATCAGATTTTTTCCGAATTTGTTATAAATTGGGGAGATTTTTTTCAGTTTCAAATTAAATTAAATAATTGGTCCATAAACATAATAGCGTTTGTTGGGTCCATTGAGTGTAACTACGCATCTAGTGTTATTGATTAACTAAAGTAAGAGAAATACTACAACATTACACTGAGTGTTTATATATGAGGACGAGTAAGTAAGATATGATTCAAATAAGTAACAAAATAACTTGAGCAGAAACAATCCTAAGATTTTCCAAAATAAATAGTAGTTTCAGATAGAAGTAAAACATGAAACGGCAAATCATCATATTCAATCAACTCATGAAATTTATCAGATTCACATTCATGTAGTTCACTTTAATTTGAATGTAATTGGAGGGAGTTTTTCACCTAAGTGTTATTATAATACTGCTGAAATAATTAAAAATTTTTCAATTTTCACAAGCATTCTAATTGTACAAAGATTGATGATAGAGTATAACTAGTCTAACTACTAACATGGACAATGGTATTAGAATCAATGTGACAAGCACATGTCACATATCCGAATCTCTCCACTCTAAATAGAATTATGAGACTTGTGTAGTTTGTGTACTTTGTGTTTGTTTACTAACAATTTAATTTTACTAACAATTAAGTTACCAAGTATCGGAATGAAGTTATTGTCATTAAACTATTTTTTTTTGGTGAGAAGTGTCAAATTAAACTTACGTATGCTTAAATCTCTTTTTGATTCCATTTGGTCCGAATTTCTTTTTTTCTTTCAACTTACAACAATTCATTCTTGCCCTTGAGCATCCCTTAATTCCTTTAACATTAGTCCACTCAGAATCAACCAACCATGGAAACAAAAAGAGAAGGCAGACAGACTGAATCAGTCAAAATGAGTGTTGAATCTCATCACGAACCCAGCTTACTGAACTTACCCCACAACACAGCACAGCATCCAGCTAAATGAATTTAGTATGTGAGATTGGAATCAGCACTACTTGAAACGAAAACTGATCGTACAACAGAGATTTTCCTGTTCGGTTATATAGACGATATAAAAAAAGGCTGCAGAAATACATAAAGGTTCAAGGTTACAAGCAAGTAATCCGTCGACTTTATCCCAGCCACTCCGGCTTTACAAAATATATGATAATTCTGACTAGCCTGCAGTTAACCAAACAAAGGGTTACTAATAACATCAAATATTCATCATCATTAACTATTATACAAATCTCACAACCACATACCATCCTGCTTCAACAGTTTTGGTTGCGGCAAAAGTTAATCAAGTTCTACAGACTACAGCATCAGTATTTTATTACCTAAGGGAATAGAGTCGGGAGAAAGAAGACTCTCCAAAAATCCATCACCTTGTAAGCCTTTTCCATAAGAAGGATTTTAGGACTTCACACATTTAGGTGATCGTAGCTTGGGTCGACTGAGCAAAAGTCCCATCTCCTTTTGGAATCACAGTTCACCACTGTAAAGTACCCTAAAAATTTGATGCAATTTCCTCATACATTCTCCTGCAAATCAATTCTATAAAACTTTCCCCAAGATCCAATTGCCATCTCTTCAGATCACAGACTCGAACATCCATTCTCGCGGGATTGCATGAACGTAGCACATAGACAATATATTCTCCAATGGTACCAAGCAAACCCGATTTGTTATTATTCTGGCGTAACAAATAGGCTTGATTGAGAAGGGTATCTTCTCAAAGTTTGATCCAGCAACCAAATCAAAGTTTGAGAATCCATTTGCGGTGAAAGATAATGCAAGGCTTCATCCATGTAAACAGAATTAGATTCCTGATGTGACTACACATCTCGATCAAAATACATGTACCAAGGTTCCATCTACGATACCTAAACGAGTTACAGAACCAGGATGTTTGCCAGTGTCCTGAATACAACCCAGAAGATCTTGTAGTCGTCGAGGAGGAGACAGAGCCGAACCAGCAAGAGTCTATATAAATATAACATGATTTCTGTCTCATCAATCAGGCATCTGAGATTTCCATTTCCTTCATCGGATGACAGGGTTCCAAAATTAACATCGAATCCGAACGTTTATTTTCTCCCTTAGGTTAAATACAAATAAGCCATCGCATGAACAAGAGAAGCAGTAACAATCATACTCATACCATCTGACAAATTCATATCCGACACTAAGGATACACCCACATGATATCAGTAATAATCCCGGACTGAAGTGTAGAGATGATATAAACGGCATTTTGGTGAAACAGGGTCAAGGGTAGATCAATTTTCTTTCGAGTATTCGAGATGAAGATAACAAAATCAGGGTCTGAGATCATTGAAAGCCATGCATTTGCAAAACTACTTTGCATACTCTAGTGATCCTACGGGCAATCGATACATATATCAGAGCGTAAATCATCACTTAACCTCAGAAATAGGTTCTACTCTTCCTGTTGAGTGTTTCATTTTTACATTAAGTCTGAAATTTTCTGGCAGAGGAAACTGCATTACTACTGATCAGAGATTCAGCAAACACAAAACAACTTCACCAAACTCAAATTATTCAAACGATCTTCATCTTTTTAAAACATACTCATTGTGATGTACTGTTCATCAATAACCTAGTCAACAGCAATTCA
>SNQN01004515.1:10803-51251 GCA_008642245.1 Bassia scoparia | reverse complement strand
CAAAACGAAACATGGAAATATCGAAACGAAGATCAAACAAGCAAGCAGAATAGAAGAAGACGATCATCGAAAGACATTCAGAATTGACGAGAAAAGGAAACAAACAATTACTTACTTTGTTGAAGAGGAAGAGAGAAGGAAGTTGTAAATTGAGTTGCGTTGTGTTGGTGTTGTATGTATGTATGTATGTATGTATGTATGTATGTATGTATGTATGTATGTATGTATGTATGTATGTATGTATGTATGTATGTATGTATGTATGATAGTGTGAAATACTCAAATGTGAGCGGTATCTCGTTTGAACAATAGGTCTATCATGGTCTCGGAACCATGTTCCTCATCATGGTGTCGGACAAATGTTCATTTTCGAAAATCAAATGTTCATTTCCGAAAATAGAAATGTTCATTTCCGAAACTATAAATGTTCATTTTCAAATATGAACATTTACGTTTAAAAATCAAAATTTCACATGTTGAGATGAACATTTGTATTTCAGGACATGAACATTTGCCRTGAACCATGATGAGGACCATGGTCCCGGGACCATAGTAGAATTTGTGTCGTTTGAATTATCACTAATATAGATGGCAATGAGTCTTGGACCCGATTAGAGGTGCTAAAACGCGGCACGAACCCGACCCATTATTAGTGAGTTTGGGTCAAGCATTTCTACCCGTTTAACTCGATGACCCGACCCGTTATTTAAACGGATCAGGTTCGGGGTTAAGCCATTCATCCTGTATAACCCGTGAAACACGTGAAGAATAAAGCCAATTTTCTGAAATAATTTGCAAATAAGGCCTTATATCCTTTTTTGGGTCAAGAATAGAGGAAGCCCACATCTCCTACCGATATCATAATATGCCTAAGTCTCCAAATTATTAAACCTAGCAGCTATTTCATTATTTGTTTCTCTCTCCTCTCTCTCACACACTTTTCTACATTAGTTTTCTTCTCTCACTCTCACTCTTCTTGTCTCTCTTTGGTCTTGTTCTTCCTTCTTTTGGCTGATTCTTCTTATTTTGGTTGATTTTACTCCCACTTGTATAAAAATACACAAATGATGCGTCTTAAATGATGCGGTTATCATAACAAGCGCATCATTTAAGGCATTAAAATGAAGCAAAATCTGAAATTTACATAAATGATACGGTCACTAGTAGAAAAAAGTCCATATGATGAAGTTTTTTATAGGGGTATATGATGCGCCAAAGGAACCCCATAATAGGGGTCTTGTTCTTCCTTCTTCTTCTTCACATATGGTGTTATCGCTTCTTTCCTATACGTACAAATAAACTTACTCATGGACGGAGTGGGGGTGTGTCCAACATGTTCCATGATGGCCTTCTTAATAATCCAGTCCCCTTCCAGAGTCTTAGTTATGTACAGAATAACAGGACATCCCACTTTCTTGGAATGCCTAGTTGCAAATTTAGCACCTTTCTTGCCAAGAGAGTTGGTGCTAGTGATCTTACGCTCGTTGACCCTCATGCGTGTATCCTTCTCGCCATAGCACTCACACTTGAGTGAATAACCACGTAATTGCTTCAAAACACGTCCATTTTTCGCATCCGTGCAGACTGTCCCTTATATCGCAAAACCTTCTGTTTCGCTTATGACCTGAAATAGCACTCCACCGACTCCAATCCCTGAAACGCATCCCTAAAGCAGCATTCTCAATTAAATGTCCAATGCCTTGGTCATCTCTTGCCTATAAGGAACACGTCCGAGTTCCCTGCTTCTTGGCCTTCCGGATCACAATTCTCATCGGGAACTTCGTTCCACTTCATTGAGTTTCACATCATCCCACATTATTTACTACCTCAACTGTATCATCATCAAACCCTAACTTCTCATCACATCTAAATTTGTTCACCTACATCGCATTGGTAACCACAACCAAATTAACACAAACATATACTTTTATACATCTTGCAACAATTATAACAATACATCAAGTTAATAAACACGAAATCCAAGCTTTCATTCATCTTCACAAGTGTCATGTTAATTAAAACAGATAGTGTTAATTAAAGAATACAAGACCGATCGAGTTAACACTAACATTCTACACCCGACAATCGGACTACTTATTCCAGCATAACACAGATTTCATTGATGAAATGTAGAAAGCGACCGAAGCCAAATCAGAAAAAATGTTTGAATTTACCTGTTAATCGGACACGCACGGGAGAAACAATCGACATCAGTCGCCGGAGGGATGAGCTCAGTCCGCGAAGGCATTTGCTTCTCCGGTACGGCTGCTTTCCGTTATGACTCCTTTTGAAAGGGAAGAAGAGCTTGGCGCCACAATCTTCTTTTATATTACCCATGCATTTACCCCCCTTAATAACAAATTCCTTTCCTTTTTTTTTATATATATTAATTGAATATTGTGTTTTCGACCGGTACTTATCCTACACGGTTTGGATAGTTACTTTCTCGAGCATATTAGTTCATTTCCTCTTTCTGACATTTCCTATTCATTGAAATACTGGAATCAGAATCTTGTCATCAGAAGTTAGGAGACAACAACGGATGATTTTGAGATACTATTATTTCAAAAATGTGATGGATAACTTTTAAATATTTCATGCGTAACATAATTTTCGCAACGATTTGACATAAAATAGAGAGGAAAGATGTCGAATCAATTGCGAGAATTATGTTACGAATGGAGTAATATTTTTAATTTAAAGTCGTAAAAAGCATAAAAGGCATATATAGCTCGCATAGACCGTTACTAACCTGCAAAATCTGCACCTAGGAAGCATGGACACTTCGCCAAGGTAGCGTGTCCCGTGTCGGACACGTGTCGGAAACGGATACTCCTCGACACCTAAATACTGTCCGACACACAAAAGGACGTATCTAATTATTTATTATATTTTTGGACACACGGACACAGATAGAAAACGTGATGGCAGACCGTGTCGATACGTTCGAGAACAAAGACTTATCTTCTCTTATTCTAACTAAAACCTTAACCCTTATTTATATATTCTCCTACAAACTCACTAATTAACCCAAACCAATAGAATTCTTCTTCTCCTCATTTAGGTGCTCCAGAACTCCTCTTCGCTGATTTATTTCACTTATTTGATTGGTTTTTTTATTATTGATTTTGTATCACCTAAATTTAAACATTTTATCACGTACATGTACATCAAACTTATTTTCAATTTTTATATGAGAGTGATATTGTTAAAGTGCTAATTTACCTATATTAAATGCAAGCTTGAATATTATCTTCAATTTATTTATTATGTTACTATTCCCGTGTCCACATGTCCGCTTTTTAAGTTGAATCCCGTACCCGTGTCCGTACCCGAATCCGTTTGGTGCAACCTAGATCCGCACTTAGTATGATAACATTATGATATAATTACAAAATGTACTTCGTATTTGATACTCGTCATTTGTGAACCTATCATATGGTTTAGCGAAGTACCATACAGTTTATCCTGTAGAGTTATAGATTCAAACGTTGAAAGCGTGACTACTTCCTTTCGTATTTTGTTGAACCCGTAAAAATCACATGTGAGTGAAGTATTGGCTCACATTGAAATTAAGGGTTACTCCCCTTATTGCCATATGTTTTGAGGTGAACTCCTTGGTTTTGATGTGGACTTGCCCCCCGTGACGGGTGCGGCTCAGCCCGTTTGACATTGTATCAGAGCCCAGGTTGGATGTGATGATTTGGGACCAACTTACAGACAATCACATGTGAGAGGGAGTGTTAGCCCGTTGAACAACCCACATGTGAGTGAATGTGTTGTCCCACATTGAAATTAAGGGTACTCCCCCTCATTGCCATATGGTTTTGAGGTGTGAACCTCCTTGAATTGTCTTGTGATATGGACTTGCACTCTGTGACGGGCGCGACCCAGGTCCGTTGACATATTGAAACTCTTGAGTCAGAATTGAAGCTGTATTCGAATTCGGCTTCAATTCTATACAATCTCAACTGCTAGGAATAAGATGCAATGATGCATACTTAAATATACTTGATATACATACAATAACAATTTCATCACCTAACTCGTTGATTCAATTTTGGCTAATACAATATATTTAATTAGTACAAAAGTACTTGTACTAATTAGAAGGCATTTGGCAGCCACTAAAAGAAGATATTTAAGAAATTATAGTGTTTTTGAGTAGAAAATGAGATGTTCCAATATTGGGTGAGAATATTACCTAGATGGCATTAGTCAGCTTTGAGAGTGATTCTGATTCCGTTGTTACCCAATACACATCACTTCTAAACTCATCATTTATTTTCTTAACTAGTTTTATGCACGCGATGCGTGCCACATTTTTTAAATTATACACAAGATCCGATCGAAATACGATCAAATATATTACCTATAGATGTATGATTAATTGACTAATCTCATAAAAATGATTACTACTCCCATTATTATGTATTGAATCCATTGGAGAATTTTATGATGTACTCGACATTTGAAAATTTAAATTTTTATAAACATAATAAATTATGGGATAAATACTTAATGTTATTAATAGTAATTGATCTACATGACTAATTTTATTTAACTTGCATGTTGATTGAGATATTTGATGGATATATCATTTTAAACTTATTTATTATGACAATATAATAGGTAAATAAAAGGTTTTTTCAAATTTTATTTTTTACATTTTTTTTAATTAGATCATTAAGGTATTGAGTACTTCATAGGGGACACCCCATTGTCCCCCCTTCCCTTTATATATAGATATATTCCAAGTTTCGAACAGTACTTCTCCGTAACGGAATAAATGCAACAATTTATTAGTAATATTTCAATGTGAGGAAGGGGTTGGAGCAATGACTCCAACTCCACCTTTGATCTTGAGGTCAAGGTTCGAAGTCTCATATTCCCCATCTTCATTGTAAATATTACCCGCCATTGTGACTCATTTGCTGCACCAAAAAAAAAAGTAAAGTAATCCTTTCAATGCAAATAAGCTAATGGTGAGTACGTACGAATTAGTGAAGTGTTCCAAGATAAAAGAATGGAAATAAGATGGTAAGAAAAGACAAACAATTAGCAAAAGTAGTCCTAAAAAAATGATAATTTTGCCATTAATAATTGACCAAATGGGGAAAGTTGTACAACTGTTACTATTTTTGTACTCCTAAATATAGAAAATGTTGCAAATTTATGTTACAGAGGTAAGTATTATCTAAGTTCTATATTTTAATAGTTAGCACTTATCAACAAATATTATATTTTGTTATGAGTGTTATTGACAGTCGATAAATTTTAGTGATTACAAATGGATATATGTGAAAATTTAAATTTATTTTATGGGGGGTGCAGAAGAATTTAGCTTATGAAATATGATGAGTATGATTAATTATTTTTGGTTAAAACTCACATGTTACTATGAGATGAATTTTATTTTTATATTCACTTTATCTATTACACTTTAATTCTCCGTTATTACAAGTTATCATCATTGTTATTAAAAATAACTTTCCAAAAAAATAAATAGAAAGGGTTACCATATATAAGGGCATGAATTTCCAAATTTTCCTCAAAATTGAATAATTTATGTCAATTGATATCTACTAGTCGTATTATTTTAGCTTGTAACTAGGGCATAATATTAATGAGTTGTTCTCTCTTTGTAAAACATACCTAGTAAAAAGTGATAACATCTATGAACTCACATATAAATTGTTGCATGTTATGCCTATGAAATGAACATGAGTTGAAACTTAGATGAATTGGCTATTTTGAATGGACTTTCTTGGCCTTTTCAACAACATTTGAATTATGTTTTAGTTGTTTGAAGTTTTTTGCACTATATATTCACTTACCTCAAATGAGGGTTTGTTCAATTTCAAGCAAGCTTGAGACAAAATTCCTTTGTTTTACCATCATTTTTTATAGTTTCTCAGTTCTCAATTCTTTGTCATCAAATGTAGAAAGGAATGAACATTGTAACTACTACCCTCTTGCAATGCAAT
This sequence comes from Bassia scoparia, assembly GCA_008642245.1. Taxonomy (NCBI): domain Eukaryota; kingdom Viridiplantae; phylum Streptophyta; class Magnoliopsida; order Caryophyllales; family Amaranthaceae; genus Bassia; species Bassia scoparia. The sequence continues at coordinate 45,264 of SNQN01004515.1, read as the reverse complement.
TCGTATTGATGAGACGATTTTCTAAACAATTTTTGGCTCTTAAGCCAAACAATAATATATGCTCTTTCTGATCACCCTTATCAAATTATCAAGGACGACCAAGCAACAAAGAATATAGCGGTCCTCAATAATTACTTACTATTTACACCAATCTTTTATTTGTGCCGTTGATTTTCCCTATGCTAATGCAAATTTCCTTTTGTCTTAATATTTAACTACCCACACTCTATTCTCATTTTCATCATGGTTACAATATCCATACTCAAACTACTATTAAGCAGAGTAATAGTAAAATGTAAACTAATGGAAATAACTAATTAAATTGAAATAAAGTTTCAAATATGCATTCATACTTAGCTCATTAAATTGACTTTGGTTCAATGAAAGGAAAAAGACACAAATTTAAGACATGTTTAACATGACCACCAAATTAGTCCAAACGGCCTAGAGATTTGACTTAAAAATTATAAATTAATTAAGGTATCAAAATAATAGTATAAAAAGATGAGAATCAGTCTTCATGATGTGGGTATGATCCTTGAATCTCATGCAATATTTCAGTATTCATCATAAATCATCATGCATTTATTTTTTTAGGGTAATGATGCATTATAATACATGTATTTTTCCTAGTTTCATTTTACTCGTATACTTCTTTTTGAAAATTTACATTAAGCTCTAACTTTTTTTAGACAACAAACTGAGTAAATTTGTCATCATTCTCCTCTTATTGTTGGCGCGATTCCCTTATTAATATTATTCTCTATCTCTTTCCTTTAAAAAAATACCTTAAAATTTATAAATGATGAGAAGTACAACAAACAATTTGAAACATGGAAAGTATTATTCCGGTTTCTATAATCGGGAATCCAATTAAGATTAAACACCATTAATGAATGTACGGATTAATAATTTAAAGAACTCCTCTACCAACCAAAAATGACCAGCCAAACACATTAGAAATCAAAAACAACTATAATTTGAAAAGTTAATTATAAGGGACCAAAAATTCAATAAAAGGCAAATAAGTTGATTTAGACATCATTGTTGAAGGTAAGCCAAGAATTAATTAGTCAAACGTCCAATATTTTGTTTTGTTTTGCAGTTGATTTATATATAAATTTCTTCTTAAATTCTCTTTTATTCTCACCTTATCTCAAGTCTTTATTATGTACAAGTAAGTAATATAGTGTCAAATGTCATGCTACTTTCTTCAGGTTTTGCTTTTAATTTTTCTAGGTTGTATAGAATTGACCCAATTTCACTTGAAAACAAACTAATAGTCTTACTATGTGAACATTTAAAGAAAAAGGGACAAATAGTACTACTCCATAAAATGATCTTAATAAAAGAGATGTATACATGAAGTATATATTATTATATATTAATGTTAAATTGTATAATTAATTAAATTTTAGGTAAGGTGAAAAATTAAAGACTCTTAAAAAATCTCAAAAAATTAGACTTTTACGATTTTTTTGTATAGTATTTGCATGTCAAACTTAATGAGCGTAGGGGAAAGGATTAGGAAATCTCCACTACCCCCAAAGAAACCTAGCCTAATGGTATTTTAATCAAATGATTTCAAGGTTACAAGGAGTATCTCGTGCCACTTATAGCCAAATCTTGTTTCATATGAAGTACTCCGTACAAAGTATTAATCCGATCCACTCTTCAGTTATTATTATTATTTTTTATATTTTATTTTGCAATGTAATAAAAAGTACGAAGTATATGCTATCTAGATATATTTTTTTTCATTTTCAGAGTATTTTTTTGACAAGTAATTGCATGTTAACTATAATTAATGTAACTTTTTTATATAGTTGGATTATGAGGGTAGTGGACGTGTATATAGTTCATGTACATAGTCAAAATCTAAGAAGTGGTAAACTTAATTAAAGTAGTCAAAAGTSTATTATATTTTGGGTCATTACACTCTAACAGTCAGATTTGGCTTATTATTCTTCCATTGAAATAGTAGTAAAATAAGGGCCGTGTTCAACAAGTTTATTGACTGTATTTTACTCCGTATTTATTTACAATCCATATCATTGTTCTATAGGAATCTATACTATTCAAGCTAGCAATAGTACTCCCTCCGTTTTTTATTAGATGTTCCATACCAATTTGACACGGTGTTTAAGAGTTGATTGAGATAAGTAAGTTAGGTAAAAGAGTAAATGCGTGAATGAAATTTTTTGAGAAAAAAATAATTTTGAGTGAATGGATTGGGTAAAGTAATGAAAATTGACTTTAGAAAGGAGTAATTCATTAATGTAAGTAAAAAAGTTATTTATAAATTGATTTGGAACAACTAATTAAAAACATCCAAAAATGAAAGTAGAACAACTAAATAAAAATGAATAGAGTATATTATTAGAATATTAGTAGTACAAAGTACTGTTCCTTAATAACACATAAATCTAGGACATTAATTACAATTGACAATATAGTCCAATTGATGATCAAAAGGAATACTGTACGAGGAATGGTTTATGCAGCAATTTGCTGCATAAACAAATGCAGCAAAGGGTAGTAGTCTTGTGCGGGGACCACGAACAGATGCTGTCAGATTTTATTTTTTTTTTTTTTTTTTTTTTTTTTTTGCAAATCATCAAATTATTTTTTTTTTTTTTTACAAACACAAGGATATGTTTTAATGAATCAAGGATATCAAAATGAATGTAAGATAGTGAAAATGAAACAAGATATGCTAAATGAATGTAGGATAACTATTGTTTTTGCAAATCACAAGGATATGCTTAAATGAATCAAGGATATGATAAAATCACACTAAGTAGGTGAAAGTGAACCTAGGATATGTTAATATGATCGAGATATGACAAAATCACATTATGATTTCTTTTTTTTTTTTTAAAAAAAAAAAAAAAAAAAAAAAATATGTTGTGAACAGTGCCGTGCAGCAGATGCAGCAAATTGCTGCACTATCACGGCTCAAATGTACCATAAACAAACAACTCGATCAGTCCCACCTTATACCACCTCTCGTCCTTGTTTTAATTACACTATGTGAATAACAAATGAGTAAAAAAAAAAGAACGAGAAGGGAGAAAAGGAAAGAGATGGAAAAGTTTAGGTTTATTTTCATCTACCCAAACATAGGTTAACCTCAAAAATCATAATTTTGTTTGTGGATTTCAGACGGTAATGAAAAATTAAAATATCAAATAATAATAGTAAGTGGCAAAAAAGTGCATCATTATCATTGTCAATTCCATCATATAGAAAATATTGAATCGAAACTAAACTAAATTGATACTATATAATATGAAATGAAAATTAGTTTAAATGAAAAGGGTTTGATACTATTTATCATCAAAAACTATATAAAAACAAATATTCTATATTTATATATGGAATTGTCCATCTCTATGTCATTTGTCTTAAACTCTAACTCACGTTGTCACGTGAATGAGCGTGTTTCTCTCTTTCTTCCACTATCGAAATATAGACATAACTAACCACCTATCTATAAGACAATAAAAATAAAATACCAACTTTGTACAATCAAATGTTCTATATTTGCTAACAATACTACACTATTTAGCCCACTCAAGGTAACCCCAACTAATGAGAAAACTGAGAATGTTTGGATCATTGTGGAGTAGGTCCTCTCTCTTCCCCTAAACTCAAACTAACAAATATATTTAGGGTTTCTTTGTATAAGCATTATTTGTAGGGTTTCAACAAAGATCAATGAACATGCATGAACCTCACCTTACATAAGTGCAATTATTTCACAATATAAGGTTGTTTTTTTGACTTATCTTCAATTTAATTCATTTTAAATAAACTATTGATATATGATCAATTCATTTCACCCTACATTTCAGCATTGTTCGATTCTAATCAATCCAATTTATTCAATTTAGCCCGTTGAAATGAAGTGGACCTAAGCCATAGTTAGGGATGAGGAATGATCATAATCATCATTTTCGTGTTGTTTGATTTCAGTTCGGTCGACACAAAGTGGACTTAGATCCTATTTTTGACTTAATTCCATAAGTACTTCAATTTCGTCAGTTGGATTTTCTAATTTTCTTCTCTCACGAAATATATCAATTTAATTTAACTCAACTTTACGATATCAAAAGAACAAAGCCATAATCCATAGCTAGGGTTGGGGGATTGCCATCCAATAATGGTATTATGCAATGCAAATATGCAATGCCATTACCTCGAGTGTTGAGTCACCGAGACTTGGGCATTTGTCCCCTTTCTCACATTCTCACTGCCCAATATATTATTGATTGCTAGACACAAAGTATGCAAAAGATAATACGCATTCCTATGACACATACAATCATACAATCATATCTATAAAGTTTAATCTCACATATGTAAATTTAATCAAAAGCACCGAAAAGCTACTCTTATATTGAAACTAAGACATAAAGAAACAGACAAAGAAGGAACAAAATTTAATGGGAACAATGTTATGTAACAACAAGATATTCCTCGTGCCCCTTTTTGAKCCTTKTAACCATTTTAGCTTCTWWATTCACCCATTTTTTGTTCGTTTAATTTTTAAAAATTACTCCACATTTTGGTTTAATTAGCCTTCTAAAAAATGATGGTAGATTTAGAGAATATATATCGACGATGCCCTTATTAAGTTTAAGTTGACATAAACGCTAAAAGCGATCGTTAGAGGATTGGAGGTAGAAATCGAGGACACGGGCTCAAATCAAAGTGAAAAAGACTCAAAACGACAAAAATAGATAYGAAAAGACTCTAAAATCGGGATACAAAATCCCTACATCAATTGCACCTTGCCAAATTTCAGCCCAAAACACAAAGTGTCGTGTCTCCCACCGGGAGTTCAACGTTTGTTAGTTTAGTCATTTGCGACCTTCAAAACCTCATCATATCTCCTAATTATGGATCTAAATTTTGCATGACAGTACATTATTATATGGTTGTGTTAACAAACTATAGACTTTTCAGCTATTTCGAAAAATTGGTCCAAAAACCTCATTTTTGGCCCCTAAAATCGTCCTTTCGGCGACTGTTTTAGTTTTGCCCAACATTTTCCCCCACACCTTAAGGGTGATGAGGGATGGCTCCTCGCCAAGTTTCATCCTCAAAATGATTTGTGCCTTCTACGAGCATTTTGACACCTAGTAATTTGAGGCTTTGAGCACTCCCCCATCCATATGAAGTCTTTTAAGCCCAAAATTTTATTTGCGTGAGTTCATCATATTACCATATGAACTCATGGTAAAATTTTCGGTTATTTTTCCAAAAAATAACCGAAAGTTCATTTTTTTAATGCGTTATAATCTTCGTTTCGACCTTAAAACGAAGTCATTCACTCATTTTAGACCCCATCTCGTTTTACCCAGAAAATTCCCCCACACCTTAAGGGTGATGAAGGATGCTTACTCGCCACATTTCATCCCTAAACGATGAGTGTTGTCCCTCCTTCGAGCGTTTTAACGCCTAGTAGTTTGACCGAGAACGACCTCAAAATCAACCCATATGGAATCCTTTTACCCTAAAATTTTGCATGGGTTCATCAAATGACACTATTAAATAATAAAAAAAACTAAGGTAATGATTTTTTTTCATTGCACTAGATAGCCTAAACCGTTGCAAAAGGTTTACGCAATGGTTCCATAACTGTCACATTTGCTGCCATTGCCTAAGATCTAAGACAATAGTTTTAGAACTCATGATACAATTTTTGGCTATTTTTCCGAAAATTGCCCAAAAGTCCATTTTGTGTGGATTATAATCTCTGGTTCGATTCCAAAATGATGTCATTCCGGACCCCCTCTTGTTTTGCCCAAAAAATTCCCCCCACACCTTAAGGGTGATATGGGATGATCACTCGCCAAGTTTTGCACCAAATGGTGAGTATTGTGGCTCCTATGAGCGTTTTGATGCCTGGTTGTTTGAGTGATAACGACCTCAAAAGTAACCCATATGGACTCCTTTTCCCCCCTGATTTTACGTGGGTTCATCATATGAAAATGCAAGCCCTTGGTACAATTTTCAACAATTTTTTCAAAAAATTGCCCGAAAGTCCATTTTTTGTGGATTATAATCTTCACTTCGACCATAAAACGAGGTCATTCCAGACCCCACCTCGCTTTCCCCAGAAAATTCTCCCACACCTTTAGGATGATAAGTAATAACCACTTGTTAAGTTTCAGCCCCAAACGGCTAGTGTTGTGCCTCCTCTGCGTGTTTCAACGCCTGGTAGATCGAGTAATAGCAGCCTCAAAAGCAACCCATATGGACTCCTTTGGTCCCCAAAATTTGAGTGGGTTCATCATCTGACCATGTGAACCCTTGGTACAATTTTTTTGTTAAAGTTTTATAAAGTTGTATCAAAGTCCATTTTTCGTGGATCATAATCTTTGTTTTGACCCGAAAACGACGTCATTCTGGATAAACGTGGATTATACATCACTAAAATGAGGTCTCCAGACAATTTTTCGGAAAAATTGTTGAAATGTTTACCATGGGTTCATATGATAATATGATGGGTCCAAGGRAGATTTGGGGGGCCAAACGAGTCCATACGGTGGACGACTTTTGAGTCCGTTAAAGAAAAAACGACAAAACGACAAAACACTCGTAGAAGGCAGTATGCTTAGTATTTGGGTACAAAACTGTTGGAATAGTCGTTTCTCATGACCGTGAAAGCGTGAAAGAAATTCCGGACAAATTCGAGCCCGGTCGTCGAGATGTCTTTTTTGGCCAAAAAACGTAGATTATACATCACTAAAATGAGGTCTCCGGACAATTTTCGAAAAAAATGCCAAAAAGTTTACCTTGGGTTCATATGATAATATGATGGGTCCAAGGAAGATTTGGGGGACAAACGAGTCCCACTACAAGAAAATCGATTTCGGCCGACCGACCTCACCGACCGATTTTTTTTTGGTCGGTAACACCGACTATTGCCGACCGTCGTCGGTCGGTAAAATATTACCGACCAACCAATCGGTCGGTAATAGGTCGGTAAACTCTCAACTTGAAACCTCCACAATCTAAAATTTCCGCCAAAATTACCGACCGACACTGTGTTCGGTACCACCGACCGATTTGTGAAATCGGTCGGTGGTACCGACCGCAGTGTCGGTCGGTACTGTATATTTTTTTTTTTTTCAAAAACAAACAAAACGTGCTTCAACAATGAACAAGGCTCTCTTTTAAAATGCTTTAAACGAGCCAAAGAGTGCTTGTCGGTCGGTGAATACTACCGTGAGCGCGACATTTTACAATTCGGTCGGTGATACCGACCGAGCAGTCTGGTCGGTAAAAGCCCTTTTTTAAAAAAAAAAAATCGCAGCCAATTCAAATCCCTCAAACCCGTAAAACTCATTTTATTTTTCATTTCACTCTCAAACCCTCTCTCACCCGTAAAACAAACCCCTCACTCTCAACCATCACACTCTCAAACCCTCTCTCACTCACTCTCAAACCCTCTCTCACACGGCGCCGGCGAAGCACCGGCGCTAGCACTGCTTCTTTCTGCCGCCTCACTGCTTGCTCTCTCTCTCTCGCTGTCTCTCGCCCGCGCCGCAGCCTCTCTCTCTTCTCTTTCTTTCTTTTTCCTCGCCGGCGACCCACCTTGGAGGCCAGTAGACCGCACGCCACGACCCTGGGATTCCCGCCGCCACCAACCTGCCGCCACAAACTCCCCAACACCGCCGCCTCACTGCTTCTCTCTCTCTGTCACTGATTGGTATTTTTTTGTTATTTTTTTTGTTGAATTCTGCTCTAATTGTTAATCTTAATGTAGTTTTAATTATATTTGGGTTTGAGTTGTGTTAATTATTTTATTAATGGATTGGTATGTCATTGGTAGGACATGGTAATGTAATTGGGTATGGATTGGGTGTTGTTTAATTATTGTATTAGTACGTAGTGTAATCAGGTGACAGAAGTATCGTTTTGTGTATTGATATATCTATATTCATCAATTTATATGTGGTAGGTACCTTTTTATGTAGAATTGGAGACAATTATGATGCGCTGTGTATCAACCAGCGTACGCTGTCAGTTAGGGGTTGTACCGTCCTTTGTGTAATAGGCGCCTAATGTAGGTCGAACTCGTGATGTGGAATTAGTGGAGTTGTAGAGTGAATTGTATGTAAGTAGAGAAAATAATCCGGCGATATTAAGCGCTTACTTAGTAGATAGTTAAACGTAAATATTGCACGGGATATTAAAGAAAGCTTTCTACAGGTACTAGAATATTGAAGATGTCACATATGAGATTAAAATAAATGAATCTTAAATGTAGGTTCTCTGATATGTAAGTTTCTTAATGTTTGAAGTATAGGAATACTAGCATATGGATGTGATCAAATGCTAGCTTACTGTAATTAGTTAGTCGACATGATGCTTAGTAATGTTGTATGTTATGTTGATGTGTATGTATAGTTGTGGGCGTATCGGGACATGTGGGCTCTGGTTTTATAGTTGTCCAATGAGATGTGTATCTGCCTGTGACTATGAGTTCCATGATGTAGAGGAAATCATTATGAGTGCGCGAATAGACAATGGCATGAGCGTTAGAATTATATGTTTTTTTGCAGTTTTTATTCTAAAATTTACTTTGGAATAAGCATATTTAGAAAGTGAATATTAATTAATGGGCGAAGCAACTAAAAGGATTGAAATTTTCAAATTCATCCATGTGGTTTTGGATACTTTTACTCTTAATAATATGGATAAAAAGTGTTGTGTTTTGGTGATGGAATTCCTAAATACTTTGATAGGTTGAATTGAATAGAAATCTTAAGTTTAGAAATGACAAACCTTAGCTTCTAGAATGCTTTTGAACTGATATTTTTTTAATGGCTTAGAAATAGGCTTGCCAAACTGGAAAAGGAGGAGCGTGAGTGGATGTAAATGAGACGAGATGATAAGAACACTGCTTCGGAGTGATTATCCGAAGGGGTGAATGAGTTTGTTGCCATTCGCTACAAAAGCACCTACCTCAATGACAGGGACAAAGATAAGATGTCCGTGTGTTCGGCTGTAAAACTTGAAGTACTGTAGGTCTGATTTGTGCGCCGACTTAAAGGTACATTTGTATAGGAAGGGTTTTCATGGAGAACTAACTGATGGAATGGTTAAGTCACGGTGAAAGGGTGAGCAAGGTCCACCTCGTCTCTCTCAAGACAAATCCCTATGAGAGGAAATGGTTGTGATGCAATTTGGAGACGTGGACCAATCGTTACGCTTGGAGGAGGAGCTATTTAGTCGTAAGAAGAAGCAAATGCGGAAGCGAAAAAGTTCTTCGAGTTGCTCAGTTAGCCCAGAGCGTTGTAGTGATGGGAGCAACATCTCGGTGGTTGGAGATGGCTTCTAGAATGATGAACTGAATAGTCTGAGTACAACTTGCCACATAGGTGCGTAGATGGTTTTGGGTCATTGTTGAGTGATGCGCTCCCCACGTCCCAAAAAACTAAGTGTAACACCTACTACGACACAAAGAAGGTACTCAAGGGATTAGAGCTTCCTCATGAAAAGATACACGCATGTTGAAATGGATTTTACCGACGAAGGGTAATCCGACCGACGTCACCGACCGATTTTCGGTCGGTAAAGGGTGTTACCGACCGAAAATCGGTCGGTGATGACGGTCGGCCGAAAACGATTTTCTTGTTGTGTCCATACGGGGGACTTTTGAATCCGTTAAAGAAAAAACGAGAAAACGTCGAAACACTCGTAGGAGGCAGTATGCTTGGTATTTGGGTACGAAACTGCTGGAATAGTCGTTTCTCATGACCGTGAAGGCATGACAGAAATTCCGGAAAAATTCAACCCCGGTCGCCGAGATGTCTTTTTTGACCGAAAAACGTAAATTATACATCACTGAAATGAGGTCTCCGGACAATTTTCGGAAAAATTGCCGAAATGTTTACCATGGGTTCATATGATAATATGATGGGTACAAGGAACAATTGGGGGCCAAACGAGTCCATACGGGGGACTTTTGAGTTAGTTAATTAAAAAATGAGAAAATATCGAAACACTCATAGGAGGCAGTATGCTTCGTATTTGGGTACAAAACTGTTGGAATAGTCATTTCTCATGACCGTGAAGTCGTGACAGAAATTCCTGTCAAATTCGAGCCCAAGCGCCGAGATGTCTTTTTTGGCCAAAAAACGTGGATTATACATCACTGAAATTAGGTTTCTGTACAATTTTCGGAAAAAATGTTGAAATATTTACCATGGATTCATATGATAATATTATGGGTCTAAGAAATTAAAGATTTGGGGGGCAAACGATTCCATACGGGGAATTTTTGAGTTCGTTATAGGAAAGACCAAGAAACGTCGAAACACTCATAGGCAGAGGCGGAGCCAGGATTTAGAAATCGGGGGGACAAATTTAGAAAGTCCCAAATTTGGACCAAATCGGGTAAAGAGATACACAATATTAATTTTTTTTTAATACATTAAGTGTAACATTTTCGAATGCCAAAACATTGTTACATGGTACGAAAGTCGATTCGATACGGGACATGAATACGGGTATGGGGTACGCTACTAATAGTGATTTCGATTTGTTGAGTATTTTTTTTACTTATTTTATTTTATTTTAAATTTCATAAATTAAAGTAGTAATTAGTAAATATAATATTAAAAACAGAAATTTCCATTAATTGCTAAATAAAAACATAAAATGCATACAAGTAAAACCTTGTGCAAAACTCAAAGCCATATATTATCTTCTAAACATACTGCAGTGTARRAAAAGTCATACTACCTTTTGGGAATACAAACCTACAAAGTAATACAAGTAATAATTATACCCCACTTTTTTTTCAAACCGAAAAAAATAAAATAAAATGGTAACCTTTTGGGAGTAAGAAAAGGAGTGTTGGACCGCTGGAGTTTCCAATGCATTGTGCATGTTTTTTCAAGCCACGTGACATTAATTGTAAGTAAAATAAAAATAATTTGTAAATCTGACTTTTGTTATTTTTGTCTTTCTATCTTCTTCTTCCCTTCAACCAACTTCACCACCATTGCCAACCTTTCCTCCAAGCTTGCATATATCAATTCAGAAATCAATAATATAAATTAAACACACCAAAAGATTGGCATCATTAACGTAAACAAAAGCCCAAATTTTAGCGACCGATTTTAAATTTGCTAAAATGCGTGATTTTTTTGTTTGGAATTGGAGGGGCAGTTGCCCCCCTTGCCCACCCCCTGGCTCCGCCTCTGCTCATAGGAGGTAGTATGCTTCGTATTTGGGAACAAAATTGTTTGAATAGTCGTTTCTCATGAGCGTGAAGGCGTGACAAATTCCAGACAAATTCGAGCCCGGTCACCGAGATGTCGTTTTTGGTTGAAAAACGTGGATTATACATCACTGAAATGAGGTCTCTAGAACATTTTCAGAAAAATTGCTGAAATTTTAACCAAGGGTTCATATGATAATATAATGGGTCTAAGGAAGATTTGGGGGCCAAACAAGTCCATACGAGGGACTTTTAAGTCTGTTAAATAAAAAACGAGAAAACGTGAAACACTCGTAGGACGCAGTATGCTTAGTATTTGGGTACAAAACTGTTGGAATAGTCGTTTCTCATGACCGTGAAGGCGTGACAGAAATTCCGTACAAATTCGAGCCTGGTTGTTGAGATGTCTTTTTTTGGCCGAAAAACGTGGATTATACATCACTGAAATGAGGTCTCCGGAAAAATTTTGGTAAAATTACCGAAATATTTACAGTGGGTTTATATGATAATATGATGAGTCAAAATAAGATTTGGGGGCCAAATGAGTCCATACGGAGGACTTTTGAGTCCGTTAAAGAAAAAACGAGAAAACGTCGAAACGCTCGTAGGAGGCAGAATGCTTGGTATTTGGGCACGAAACTGCTAGAATAGTCGTTTCTCGTGATTGTGAAGGCGTGACAGAAGTTACGGACAAATTCGAGTCGGGTCGCCGAGATGTCGTTTTTTGGCCGGAAGTTTGCTTAGTATTTGGGTACAAAATTATTGGAATAGTCGTTTCTCATGACCGTGATGGCGTGACAAAAATTCTTGACAAATTAGAAATGGGTCGCCGAGATTTCATTTTTTAGCTGAAAAACGTGGATTATACATCACTTAAATGAGGTCTCCGACAATTTTCGGAAAAATTGCCAAAATGTTTACCATGGGTTCATAAGATAATGTGATGGGTCCAAGGAAGATTTGGGGTCCAAACGAGTCCATACGGGAGACTTTTCCGATAATTTCTGTCACGCATTCACGGTCGTGAGAAACGACTATTCTAGCAGTTTCGTACCCAAGTACATACCATACTGCGTCCTACGAGTGTTTCGACGTTTTCTCGTTTTTTCTTTAATGAATTCAAAAGTCCCTCGTATGAACTCATTTGGCCCCCAAATGTTCCTTGGAGCTATCATATTATCATATTTACCCATGGTAAACATTTCGGCTATTTTTTCGATAATTGTCCGGAAACCTCATTTCAGTGATATATAATCCACGTTTCCCGGCCAAAAAACGACGCCTTTGCGACCCGACTCGAATTTATCCGGAATTTCTGTCACGCATTCACGGTCATGTGAAACGACTATTCCAGCTGTTTCGTATCCAAATACCATGCATACTGCCTCCTACGAGTGTTTTGACCTTTTCTTGTTTTTTCTTTTACGGACTCAAAAATCCCCGTATGGACTCGTTTGGCCCCCAAATTTTCCTTGGAGCCATCATATTATCATATTTACTCATGGTAAACATTTTGGCAATTTTTCCGAAAATTGTCAGGAGACCTCATTTAAGTGATGTATAATCCACGTTTTCCGGCAAAAAACGACATATCGGCGACCCGACTCGAATTTGTCCGGTATTTCTGTCACGCATTCACGGCCATGTGAAACGACTATTCCAGCAGTTTCGTATCCATATACCATGCATACTGCCTTCTACGAGTGTTTCGACGTTTTCTCGTTTTTTCTTTAACGGACTCAAAAGTACCCCGTATGGACTCGTTTGGTCCCCAAATATTCCTTGGACCCATCATATTATCATATTAACCCATGGTAAACATTTCAGCAATTTTTCCGAAAATTGTCCGAAAACCTCATTTCAGTGATGTATAATCCACGTTTTCCGGCCAAAAAATGACACCTCGGCGACTCGGCACGAATTTGTTCGGGATTTCAGTCACGCCTTCACGGTCATGAGAAACGACTATTCCAGTAGTTTCATAACCAAATACCAAGCATACTGCCTCCTATGAGTGATTCGACGTTTTCTCGTTTTACTTTAACGGACTCAAAAGTCCCCTGTATGGACTCGTTTGGCCCCCGATATTCCTTGGATCCATCATCTTATCATATGAACACATGGTAAACATTTCGGCAATTTTTCTGAAAATTGTTTGGAAACCTCATTTCAGTGATGTATAATACACGTTTTACAGCCAAAAAACGACATCTCGGCGACCCGACTCAAATTTGTCCGGAATTTATGTCCCGCTTTCACGGTCATCAGAAACGACTATTCCAAAAGTTTCGTAACCAAATACCAAGCATACTGACTCCTACGAGTGTTTCGACGTTTTCTTGTGTTTTCTTTAACGGACTCAAAAGTCCCCTGTATTGACTCGTTTGGCCCAAAATCTTCCTTGGACCCATGTTATTATTATATGAACCTATGGTAAACATTTCGTAAATTTTTCCGAAAATTGTCCGGAGACGTCATTTTAGTGAAGTAATCCACGTTTTCCGGCCAAAAATCGACAACTCGGCGACTCGACTCTAATTTGTCCGGATTTTGTCACGCCTTTACGGTCATGAGAAACGACTATTCCAGTAGTTTCGTACCCAAATACAATGCATACTACCTCCTACGAGTGTTTTGACGTTTTCTCGTTTTTTTTCTTTAACGGACTCAAAAGTCCCCCGTATGGACTCAGTTGGCCCTTAAATCTTCCTTGGACCCATCATATTGTCATATGAACCCATGGTAAACTTTTCGGTAATTTTTCAGAAAATTGTTCGGAGACCTCATTTCAGTGATGTATAATCCACGTTTTTTGGCCAAAAAACGATATCTCGGCGACTCGGTTCGAATTTGTCCGGTATTTCTGTCATGCCTTCACGGTCATGAGAAACGACTATTCCAGTAGTTTCGTACTCAAATACCAAGCATACTGACTCCTACGAGTGTTTCAACGTTTTCTCCTTTTTTCTTTAACTGACTTAAAAGTCCCCCGTACGGACTCGTTTGACCCCCAAATATTCCTTGGACCCATCATATTATCATGTGAACCCATGGTTAACATTTCAGCAATTTTTCCGAAAATTGTCCGGATACCTCATTTCAGTGATGTATAATCCACGTTTTTCAGCCAAAAACCACCTCTCATTCCCTGGTTGGGTTTTTTCAAAAAATTTCAACCAAATTTTCTGGGTGATGATTTACGACTATTCTAAAAGTTTTGGTCCCAAATATCAAGCGTAGTGCCCCTTACGAGTGTTTTAGCGTTTTTTCGATTTATCGTTCCCGGGCTCCCCCCTGTATATTCTTATTTGGACCCCAAATCTTCCTTGTGTACATCATATTCAACATATGAACCCATAATAATAATTTCGGTAACTTTTTCTGAAATTTTTCCAAAGATCTCATTTTTGTGATGTATAATCTACGTTTTCACCCAAAAAACCACATCTCGGTCACCCGGATCCGTTTTGCCCGAAATTTCAACAATACCTTCAGAGGGACGAGGGACGAATATTGCAAAAGTTTCGGCCTCAAATATCAAGCATAGTGCCCCCCACCCCCACCCCCCCGTATAAACTTATTTGGCCCCAAATTGTCCTTGTGTACATCATATTTATCGTATGAACCTATTGTAAAAATTTCGTTAATTTTTCCGAAAATTTTCCGGAGACCTCATTTTCGTGATGTATAATCCACGTTTTTCGACCAAAAAACCACCTCTCGGTCACCCGGCTCTGTTTTGCCCAAAATTTCAACCAAACCTTTAGGGTGATGAGAGATGACTATTTCAAATGTTGTGGCCCCAAATACCAAGCGTAGTGCCCCCCTACGAGAGTTTCGGTGTTTTTTCGATTGGGCTCGAATAACCCTCGTATAGACTTATTTGGACCCCAAATTGTCCTTGTGTACATCATATTTATCATATGAACCCATGGTAAAAATTTCGGCATTTCAAAAGACATCGTTTTCGTGATGTATAATCCACATTTTTTCTGCCAAAAAAGATGTTTTGGTCATCCGGCTCGACTTTTGCCCATAATTTCTACCACAACTTCACGGTGATGAGGGATGGGTCCTACGAAAGTTTCGCCCCCAAATACAAAGCATAGTGCCTCCTACCATGGGGTTTGACATTTCGTCGGCTTGTCATTCGCGGACTCAAAAGTCCCCCGTACGGACTCAGTAATGTGTAATCCATGTTTTTGGCCAAAAAATGATGTCTCGGTGACCCGACTCGGTTTTAACAAGAATTTCTACCACACCTTCACACTGACGAGGGATGGGTCCTATGAAAGTTTTGGCCTTAAAGACAAAGCGTAGTGCCACCTACCGTTGGTTTTTACGTTTCATCAATTTGTCGTTCGCGGACTAGAAAGTTCCCCGTATTGATTCATTTGGGCCCCAAATCTTTCTTGGTTCCATCATATTATCTTATGAAACTATGGTAAAAATTTCGGTAATTTTTATGAAAATTGTCCGAAAAGTTCATTTCAGTGATGTATAATTCACGTTTTCGGCCAAAAAACGATGTTTCAGTGACCCGACTTGGTTTTGCCCTGAATTTTTGCCACAATTTCATAGTGACAAGGGATGAGTCCTACGAAAGTTTCAGCCTCAAATACAAATTGTAGTGCCTTTTACCATGGGTTTCAACGTTTCGTCGGTTTCTCATTTGCAGACTCAAAAGTCCCCCGTATGGACTCAGATGGGCCCAAAATTTTCCTCAGGTTCATAATATTATCATATGAACCTATGCTAAAATTTTCGGTAATTATTCTAAAAATTGTCCGAAAACCTCATTTCAATGATTATAATCCATGTTTTTCAGCGAAAAAACGACGTCTCGGTAGCTCGGCTCGGTTTTTCCAAGAATTTCTGTCACACCTTCATGGTGACGAGGGATGGTACCTAAGAAAGTTTCGGCCTCAAATAAAAAGCATAGTGCCTCTTACCATGAGTTTTGACATTTTGTCGGTTTGTCGTTCGCAGACTCAAAAGTCTCCCGTATATACTCATTTGGGCTCCAAATCTTCCTTGTGTTTATCATATTATCATATGAATCTATGGTAACGATTTCGGTAATTTTTTTGAAAATTGTCCGGAAACCTCATTTCAGTGATGTATAATCCATGTTTTTCGGCCAAAAAACATTTTTCCGTGTCCCGTCTTGGTTTTGCCCAGAATTTCTGCCGCAACTCCACTGTGACGAGGGATGGGTCCTACGAAAGTTTTGGCCCAAAATAGAAAGCGTATTGCTTCTTATCATGGGTTTAGACTTTTCGTCGGCTTGTCGTTCGCAGACTAAAAAGTCTCCCGAATGGACTCATTTTGGCCCCAAATCTTCCTTCAGTTCATCATATTATCATATGAACTTATGGTAAAAATTTTGGCAATTTTTCTGAAAATTGTCCGAAAGGCTCATTTYAGTGATGTATAATCCACGTTTTTCGGCCAAAAAACGATGTCTCGGTGACCTGGCTGAGTTTTTCCCAAAATTTCAGCCACACCTTCACGTTGATGAGTAATGGGTCCTATGATAGTTTCGGCCCTAAATACAAAGCGTAGTGCCTCCTTCCATGGGTTTTTACGTTTCGTCGGTTTGTCGTTCGCAGACTCAAAAGTCCCCCGTATGGACTCATTTGGGCCCCAAATTTTCCTTGGGTTCATCATATTATCACATGAACATATGATAAAAATTGTTCGAAAACCTCATTTCAGTGATGTATAAACCACGTTTTTCGGTCAAAAAAATGTCTCGATGACTCGGCTCGATTTTGCCCAAAAGTTTTGCCACACTTTTTATATATAAAAAAAATCAATAAAGAAACCATTTATTACGAACAATAGGTTTCTTAAGCTATCAAAGAGACCACTTTTTTCATAACTGGTTTCTTTTACAAATATTCAAAATCATGAAGCGAAGAATGATGTAATTAAGAAGCACCAAATTTTTAGAGCAATTAAAAATACTAGTTAAAAAATCCTCAAATTAAAAATAGACATAATCGTGTATCCGGTTTTTTTGTTAACAAATAATTTTTATTAAATTTCCTAAATTGTCTCCCCGCCGGCAAATTTCAAGGTCCGCCACTATTCCCAACTCTTGGAAGAATCATTGCTTAAGATATAAGAGGCATTTCATTTCCTATAATTATATGTATTATTAATTAGTAGTTTTTTTTTTGAGGTCTCCTCTCTTTTTGCATCAAAAAAATATGAATATGTTAGAGATGTTAATAACTTTAAACTGAAGAAGAAGAATATATTAAAACTTCCCATCACATCAATTAAAGATTTGGATATTAACACTTGAATATTTGAATGTGCTATGAATTATATGATGAAGTGATACATATTGATAAAAGTATTATTACTTTGACGAAACTTATTAGCTTCACTTAACGTATAGAGTATTAGAAGGGTTTCCTTTTGTGCTCTTTTAAAATATGAAAAATACTAGTTTTTATGTGCACACAATGTGTGCTTAGACATATGAGAATTATAGTATTTCATTAAAAATGATTATATAGGTTGTATCAAATTAAAATGTTTATAAATAATTAGCAATAAAATTAATCTGAATCGTAATTATTTTGTAAATAAATGTGACTTGGAATTCAAAATTATATCATATACGTTTCAATTCAATTTGAAGTAATGTTAATTGATTTAGGTTTTTAACTAATTAAGTTACATATTAAATGAAATTTCGATATTTAATCCCTTAATAATAAGTAGAAGAATAGCTTAGACACATCAACTCCATAAATTTTAAAAAAAATCATCAAGGGTATAATTATCTTTTAAGAGGGGTACACCATCTTCTCCTCCTCCTCCTCCCTTATGTGCAATAGAGATGAATTATTAATATGAGTTTATTTTTTTCAACTTATTTTGTAACAAAACAAAATCTGCCTTTAAAATATACAAACTATTCTTAATTTTTTTTTTCGAAAGGGAAGAATAAAATCATTAACAATCGGTCACACGACATTTGCAATTATAGATATAAGCAATAATRAGGTGGATAGAAGATCGAGGTCCCATAGACCCATACTRCCCTAATTTTTTTGCCTAGTGGACTCGATCATTGTAAAAATTCAAGTACAACATATGATATACGCCATGCATGATAAGAAGCACTGATTTTGACAAACAAAAAAAAAATGTACGTTGAACACAATTTTATGGGAGCTAACAACGGGGAGCATACACCAACATATTTGTTGTGAACAATGAGACTTTGGGATGGAAGCAAGTTAAATTAACCAGTAATCGTAATATATTTCATCTGTTTAAAATTTGCATACTTTTTATTGGAATATATTTTCACGTATTTATTGTTACACTTTTTTTGTTACAGATCATTTTCACTCTAGCTCCTATCACACGAGTTTCCTTTTCACTTTTAATCTACAAAGTATTTTTATTCTTCAAAAATGACATAAAATCAGTGAATTGAGAAACATAGCGAACAATATGAAACGAAGGAAGCAATTAAGATTGAATCTTTGTTGGAGTATGTATGCAAGTGTTGAAGACCAACTTTTGTTGGGTGACTTATTTCAATGACTACATGATAGTGTTGCATGTGTCCATTTTTTGAACTACCTTTACATAATCTTAGCTGTTGTACACACTTTCAAATATCTCCATTATTTCTAAACCAGATTAGTCTATATTCTAAATACTTTGTAATAGTACTATGTGATGATATGACATTAGATTGATTTTGTCATAAAGATATATTTGTGTAGTGATTAACTAAATTTCTCCTTTTTGTTCTTTGAAGTGTGAGTCTAAATATGAATTTCCTAATTGTATATGAAGTCTTATCTTTTCATCTTTTATTAAAAACAATGTTATTATGTACGTAGCTCTCAAGTTATGTATAAGATATTCATATACTTCCTGAAATGGTAAAAATTGTAAATTTTAAATGATAAATAATCACACTCAAATAAATGTAAAAATGTTACATTTTATTAAATATTATTATTTTAGCTTCTTATTGATAATCTTATGTTATGTTTACCTTTCCTTTTTAATATATCCTTGTCTATTCATTTACCATCTACTTGTACAACCACTTTTTTTTCAAAATTATCTTTCACAATTATATTAATTCTCCTAATTTTAAGAAGAAAAGGGTCTATTAATTAATTACACAACACACTATTTGATCTCCTTGATCTTTCTTAGTTTTTGTTATTATAGTGTTAACGAGAATGATCCTCTATATATCTAGGAACGAAGGGAAAATACATTTTAAACATTACATACATGTTATAAATAAGGGATGAAGAAATTTCATCATGCAACGTTTCGTACACAATCCCTCTCAGTCTTATCTGCCTATTATGCTGAGACCTAATCACGATAAGTAGTAAGTTTTGAAATTACACATCGTGCTAAGTGTATAATTCATGATAATGTATGTTAGGTCATTCTCAATCTAATTCCATATATAACATTATAACTACTAATTAGTATGTAATTTTAAGCATTCTAATTGTTCTCCTAAAACATTCATGAACATTACCAATAGAACAACACCAATAATCAAATTAATAAAAGTACAAAAGTTTTTAAGGTGGCATTAAGGTGTTA
Source organism: Bassia scoparia (assembly GCA_008642245.1). Taxonomy (NCBI): domain Eukaryota; kingdom Viridiplantae; phylum Streptophyta; class Magnoliopsida; order Caryophyllales; family Amaranthaceae; genus Bassia; species Bassia scoparia. The sequence goes on along the minus strand of SNQN01004515.1, from coordinate 25,409 downwards.
ATGAGTTTATAAATGATGTGCATGTAATCAACAACCCAATTATTTATTTATTTTTTATTTTTATAAAAAAATAAGACAACTTGGTTTAGAGAATTATATAATTGTGGTAGGCTGCAACATCCAACATTTGTTTATGCTTTGAGTAGCATTATTCCTCAATAGAATGAAGAAGGTAGTATATGATTAGCTTCAACTTTTTCTTACATGAGAATATAACATTTCAGAAATAAAGGGATTTCACACACTCAATTATTTCTCCTTTTCACTGTATCTTTGTCTGCTTAGCTTTTTTTTTTATAAAAAAAAAATAAATTAAAATGTTTAGAATAAATGTGTTACATTATGAAATATAAAAAGCAATATGAAATATCCCCTTAAAAAGCAATTTTCCTTGTGTGAATATTACTCATAATTCAATAAAATCCTTCCACGATCATGATAAAGGTTCCTGTAATCTTTTTAGATGTATATCAATTATGGAGTAACTTAGTTGGTCAAAGTTTTAAAAGAAATATGCAATATTAAAGCTCAAATTTCTTTCACATCACTAGTAGTTGATTCACATCAAAAAATGATTTTGCAAATCTTTAACGTTGTAAATATTCTTTGATAAGTAATTGTATACTGAATAGAGCGCTGAATATGAATTGGCAACGTCAAAATCAATATCCTTAAAATGTTTAAATATAAAAGTAGTCATATATATAATTGGAAATTTAATTATCAATATTTACGTCTAAATCATTAATTGTGATAGAGTTAAGAAATAGGAGAAATAGAGTAAGAAATGTCTCTTCAAGTGTATTTTCCTACCTAAAGCATCCATCCATTTGAATATGGAATTTATTTTTTTTCAAATAATACAATGATAGGAAACTAAGATAAATACATTAAAAAATATACGAATAGATGATTAAATAACCTACATCAGAGAGCAATATAAAATTATAAAATTAAACGAATTACGACTTATTACTAAGCAACATGTCGTTCAGTCCTCTTATCGAGTATAAATTGACCCATTTTGTATTTTTAATTTCCTTGGTTGATTAATATATTTAAACATCTCCTTATGATCATATGTATAATTAGCTCTTTATTTTTATTTTTAATTACAACGTTAAAGATTTGCAAAATCATTTTTTGATGTGAATCAACTACTAGTGATGTGAAAGAAATTTGAGCTTTAAATTGCATATTCTTTTAAAACTTTGACCAACTAAGTTACTCCAAATTATATACATCTAAAAGATTACAGGAAACTTTATCATGATCGGAAGGATTTATTGAATTATGAGTAATATTCACACAAGGAAAATTGCTTTTTAAGGGGAATTTCATATTGCTTTTTATATTTTCATAATGTAACACATTTATTCAACATTTAATTATTTTTTTTATAAAAAAAAAAGCTAAGCAGACAAAGATACAGTGAAAAGGAGAAATAATTGAGTGTGTGAAATCCCTTTATTTCTGAAATGTTATATTCTCATGTAAGAAAAAGTTGAAGCTAATCATATACTACCTTCCATTCTATTGAGAATAATGTACTCAAAGCATAAACAAATGTTGATGTTCAGCCTACCACAATTATATAATTCTCTAACCAAGTGTCTTATTTTTTATAAAAAATAAAAAATAAATAAATAATGGGTTGTTGATTACATGCAATCATTTATAAACTCATTAACCTTAATCCACCTTAAAAACTTTTTACTTTTAATTAATGTTGATTATGTTGTTTATTGGTAATTTCATGAATGTTTTAGAGAAATTAGAATGCTTAATTACATACTAATTAGTATTATAATGTTATATAGGAATTGATTGAGAATGACCTAACAACATTATCATGAATTAACACTTAGCACGATGTGTAATTTCAAAACTTACTACTTATCGTGATAGGTCTCAGCATAATAGGCAGATAAACTAGAGGGATGTGTACAAACGTTGCATGATGAAATTTCTTCATCCCTTATTAAACATGTATGTATGTTTAAAATGAATTTTCCTTCGTTCACGATATATAGAGGATCATCTCTTAACACTATAATAACAAAAATAAGAAAGATAAGGAGATCAAATAGTGTGTTGTGTAATTATTATAGACCTTTTCTTCTTAAATTAGGAGAATTAATATAATTGTGAAGATAATTTTGAAAAAAAATGGTTGTACAAGTAGATGGTAAATGAATAGACAAGGATATATTAAAAAGGAAAGGTAAACATAACATAAGATTATCAATAAGAAGCTAAAATAATAATATTTATAAAATGTAACATTTTTACATTTATTTGAGTGTGATTATTTATCATTTAAAATTTACAATTTTTACCATTTCAGGAAGTATATGAATATCTTATACATAACTTGAGAGCTACGTACATAATAACATTGTTTTTAATAAAAGATGAAAAGATAAGACTTCATATACAATTAGGAAATTCATATTTAGACTCACACTTCAAAGAACAAAAAGGAGAAATTTAGTTAATCACTACACAAATATATCTTTATGACAAAATCAATCTAATGTCATATCATCACATAGTACTATTACAAAGTATTTAGAATATAGACTAATCTGGTTTAGAAATAATGGAGATATTTGAAAGTGTGTACAACAGCTAAGATTATGTAAAGGTAGTTCAAAAAATGGACACATGCAACACTATCATGTAGTCATTGAAATAAGTCACCCAACAAAAGTTGGTCTTCAACACTTGCATACATACTCCAACAAAGATTCAATCTTAATTGCTTCCTTCGTTTCATATTGTTCGCTATGTTTCTCAATTCACTGATTTTATGTCATTTTTGAAGAATAAAAATACTTTGTAGATTAAAAGTGAAAAGGAAACTCGTGTGATAGGAGCTAGAGTGAAAATGATCTGTAACAAAAAAAGTGTAACAATAAATACGTGAAAATATATTCCAATAAAAAGTATGCAAATTTTAAACAGATGAAATATTTACGATTTACATGGTTAATTTAACTGTTCTCCCAAGTCTCATTGTTCACAACAATATGTGCTGTATGCTCCCGTGTAGCTCCCATAAAATTGTGTTCAACGTACAATTTTTTTTGTTGTCAAAATCAGTGTTCTTATCATGCATGGCGTATATCATATGTTGTACTTGAATTTTACAATGATCGAGTCCACTAGGCTAAAAATTAGGGTAGTATGGGTCTATGACCTCGATCTTCTATCCACCTTATTATTGCTATATCTATAATTGCAAATGTCGTGTGACTGATTGTTAATGATTTTATTCTTCCCTTTTGAAAAAAAATTAAGAATAATTTGTATTTTAAAGGCAGATTTTGTTTGTACAAATAAGTTGAAAAAAATAAAACTCATAAATAATTCATTCTATTGCACATAAGAGGAGGAGAGAAGATGTGACCCCTTTAAAAGATAATTATACCTTGATATTTTTTAAAATTTATGGGGTTGATGTGTTAACTATTCTTCTACTTATTATTAGGGATTAATATCGAAATTTCATTAATATGTACTAATTAGTTAAAACCTAAATCAATTAACATTACTTCAAATTGAATTGAAACGTATATATAAATTTGAATTCCAAGTCACATTTATTTACAAAATAATTACGATTCAGATTATTTTATTGCTAATTATTTAAACATTTTAATTTGATACACACTATAATCATTTTTAATGAAATACTTTAATTCTCATATGTTAAGCACACATTGTGTGCACATAAAAACTAGTATTTCATATTTTAAAGAGCACAAAAGGAAACCTTCAGATACTCTATACGTTAAGTGAAGCTAATAAGTTTCGTCAAAGTAATAATACTTTTATCAATAGTATCACTTCACATATAATTCATAGCACATTCAAATATTCAGTGTAATACCAAATTTAATTGATGTGATGGAAGTTTTAATATATTCTTCTTCTTCAGTTTAAAGTTATTAACATCCAACATTCATAGTTTTTGATGCAAAAAAGAGGGACCTCAAAAAAAAAACTACTAATATAATACATATAATTATAGAAATGAATGCCTCTTATATCTTAAAGCAATGATCTTTCCAGAGTTGGAATAGTGGCGGACCTTGAAATTTGCCCGGGGAGACAATTTAGGAAATTTAATAAAAATTATTTGTTAACAAAAAAACGGATACAGATTATGTCTATTTTTAATTTGAGATTTTTACTAGTATTTTAATTGCTCTAAAAATTTGTGCTTCTTAATTAATCATTTCGCTTCATGATTGAATTTTGTAAAAGAAACCAGTTATGAAAAAAGTGGTCTCTTTGATAGCTTAAGAAACCTATTGTTGTAATAAATGGTTTCTTTATTGATTTTTATATATAAAAAGTGTGGCAACTTTTGGCAAATCGAGCCGATCATCGAGCATTTTTGACCGAAAAACGTGGTTTATACATCACTGAAATGAGGTTTGCAACAATTTTATCATATGTTCATGTGATAATAGATGAACCCAGAAAATTTGGGCCCAAATGAGTCCATACGGGGACTTTGAGTCTGCGAACGACAACGACGAAACGTAAAACCCAGGAGGAGGCACTACGCTTTGTATTTAGGGCCGAAACTATCATAGGACCCATTACTCATCAACGTGAAGGTGTGGCTGAAATTTTGGGAAAACTCAGCCAGGTCACCGAGACATCGTTTTTGGCCGAAAAACGTGGATTTACATCATAAAATAGCCTTTCGGACAATTTTCAGAAAATTGCCAAAATTTTACATAAGTTCATATGATAATATGATAACTGAAGAAGACTTGGGGCCAAAATGAGTCCATTCGGAGACTTTTTAGATCTGCGAACGACAAGCCGACGAAAAGTCTAAACCCATGATAAGAGCAATACCTTTCCTATTTTGGCCAACTTTCGTAGACCCATCCTCGTCACAGTGAGGTTGCGCAGAAATTCTGGGCAAAACCAAGACGGACACGGAAAAATGTTTTTGCCGAAAAACATGGATTATACATCACTGAAATGAGGTTTCGGACAATTTTCAAAAAATTACCGAAATCGTTACCATAGATTCATATGATAATATGATAAACACAAGAAGATTTGAGCCAAATGATATATACGGAGAACTTTTGAGTCTGCGAACGCACCGACAAAATGTCAAAACTCATGTAAGAGCACTATGCTTTTTATTTGAGCCGAACTTTCTTAGGTACCATCCCTCGTCACCATGAGGTGTGACAGAGAATTCTTGGAAAAACCGAGCCGAGCTACCGAACGTCGTTTTTTCGCTGAAAACAAAACTGGATTATAATCATTGAAATGAGGTTTTCGGACAATTTTTAGAATAATTACGAAAATTTAGCATAGGTTCATATATAATATTATGAACCTGAGGAAAATTTGGGCCCATCTGATCCATACGGGGGACTTTTGAGTCTGCAATGAGAAACCACGAAACGTTGAAACCATGGAAAAGCACAAATTTGTATTTGAGGCTGAAACTTTCGTAGGACTATCCCTTGTCACTATGAAATTGTGGCAAAAATTCAGGGCAAACCAAGTCGGGTCACTAAACATCGTTTTTGGCCGAAAACGTGATTATACATCACTGAAATAACTTTTCGGACAATTTCATAAAAAAATTACCGAAATTTTTACCATAGTTTCATAAATAATATGATGGAACCAATAAAGATTGGGCCAAATGAATCAATACGGGGAACTTTCTAGTCGCGAACGACAAATGATGAAACGTAAAACCAACGGTAGGTGACACGCTTTGTCTTAAGGCAAAACTTTCATAGGACCATCCCTCGTCAGTGTGAAGTGTGTAAATTCTGTTAAAACGAGTCGGGTCACCGAGACATCATTTTTGGCAAAAAATGGATTACACATTACTCGAGTCCGTACGGGGACTTTTGAGTCCGGAATGACAACCGACGAATGTAAACCATGGTAGGAGGCACTATGCTTGTATTTGGGGCGAAACTTTCGTAGGACCCATCCTCATCACGTGAGTTGTGTAGAATTAGGGCAAAGTCGAGCCGATGACCAAAACATCTTTTTTGGCAGAAAAATGTGGATTAACATCACAAAACGATGTTTTGAAATGCCGAAATTTTTACCATGGGTCATATTGATAAATATATGTACACAAGGACAATTTGGGTCAATAAGTCTATACGAGGGTTATTCGAGCCAATCGAAAAACACGAAACTCTCGTAGGGGGGCACTACGCTGGTATTTGGCCACAACATTTAAATAGTCATCTCTCATCAACCCTAAAGGTTTGGTTAAATTTTGGGCAAACAGAGCCGGGTGACGCAGAGGTGGTTTTTTGGTCGAAAAACGTGATATACATCACGAAAATGAGGTCTCCGGAAAATTTTCGGAAAAATTAACGAAATTTTTACAATAGGTTCATACGATAAATATGATGTACACAAGGACAATTGGGGCCAAATATTTTATACGGGGGGGTGGGGTGGGGGGCACTATGCTTTATTTGAAGCAAACTTTTGCAATATTCGTTCCCTCGTCCTCTGAAGGTATTGTTGAATTTCGGGCAAAACGGATCCGGGTGACCGAGATTGTTTTTTGGTGAAAACTAGATATACATCACAAAAATGAGATCTTTGGAAAAATTAGAAAATTACACGAAATTATTATTATGGGTTCATATGTTGAATATTAACAAAGAAGATTTTGGGGTCAAATAAGAATATACAGGGGAGCCCGAACGATAAATCGAAAAAACGCTAAAACACTGTAAGGGCCACTACGCTTGATATTGGGACCAAAACTTTTGAATAGTCGTAAATATCACCCAGAAATTGGTTGAAATTTTTTGAAAAAACCAACCAGGGAATGAGAGGTGGTTTTTGGCTGAAAAACGTGGATTATACATCACTGAAATGAGGTATCGGAAATTTTCGGAAAAATTGCTGAAATTTAACCATGGTTCATGATAATATGATGGGTCAAGGAATATTTGGTCAAACGAGTCCGACGGGGGACTTTTAAGTCAGTTAAAGAAAAAAGGAGAAAACGTTGAACAACTCGTAGATCAGTATGCTGGTATTTGAGTACGAAACTACTGGATAGTCGTTTCTCATGACCGTGAAGGATGACAGAAATAGACAAATTCGAACCGAGTCGCCGAGATATCGTTTTTTGCCAAAAAACGTGATTATACTCACTAGAAATGAGGTCTCCAACAATTTCTGAAAAATTACAAAAAGTGTTACCATGGGTTCATATGACAATATGATGGTCCAAGGAAGATTTAAGGCCAACTGAGTCCATACGGGGGACTTTTGAGTCGTTTAAAGAAAAAAAACGAGAAAAACGTCAAAACATCGTAGAGGAGATGATTGTATTTGGGTACGAACTACTGAAATACGTTCTCATGACCGTAAGGCGTGACAAAATCCGACAAATTAGAGTCGAGTCGCTCACACGGGACGGGGGATTGTTCATTTTTGCCGAAACGTGGATTACTTCACTAAAATGACTCTGTATAACCGATCCACGAGTTTCTCCGAAAGAAATGCTACACAAAACAAGTTTACATAGGTTCATATAATAATAACCATGTCAACACGAGCGCCCGATCCTTGCCACCAATTATCTACCCAATGGACATGAGTATCTTTTAACTCCTTAAAGACAAGAGCACAACGAAAACGTCGATAATACCACTCTAACAGTATGCTTTTTTGAGGTAATTTGGTACGAAACTTGGATACGCGTTTCAGATGACCGTGAAAGCGGCACCTAAATCCGAGACAAATTTGATACGGGCGCTAATGTCGTTTTTTGCTGTAAACGGTAGTATACATACTGAAATAAAGATGTTTCCAAACAATTATTCATGAAATAATTTCAGTCGAATGATTCACCATTATACTCATCATCCGCTTTATCCATTGTATATGAACAAAATCGGGGCTCCCACCCTGGAACTTAAGAATCCAAGGCTATATAGCCACAATCATCAGGCGCCACCTACGCGAGTCCACTATCGCAGGGACGCCCTAATTTTAGTCCGTTAATATGTACAAACGTCACGAACTCTCACCGACGTTTCCGAATACACTCATAGAGGATAGAGTAATATCGACCTTGGCTATATTCCGTATGATAAGCTATTAATTATCATAATTTACGCCAAAAATTTTTACTTATGAGAATACCAAGTCATACGTGCTTTCCCTTCATAACCGTAGAAAGATGCCCGGTAATTTGTATCGATATAATCCCCTGTAAACAACATCAATTCTGTGAACGAGATTCCCCGGATGATGTCGAGTTTTTGGAAACGCTGGTATTTTAGAATCAGTCTGATAATGATGTTCGACAATCCTTTCGGAAAAAAATTGCTAAAGTTACAGGTTAATATAGTAAATATGATGGGTTCCAAGGAATATTGGACCAAACGAGTCCATACGGTACTTTGAGTCCGTTAAAGAAAACGAGAAAATCGTCGAACACTCGTAGAAAGGCAGTATGCATGGTAATGGATCGAACTGCTGGAATAGTCGTTTCACTATGGCCGTGAATCGTGACAGAAAATACCAGGACAAATTCGAGTCGGGTCGGCCATATGTCGTTTTCGGAAAACGTGGATTAACATCACTAAATATTTCTCCTGAAATTTCGGAAAATTGCCAAAATGTTTTACTCATGATAAATATTTAATATGATGCTCCAAGAAAATTTGGGCCAAACGAGTCATACGGGATTTTTGAGTCCGTAAAGAAAAAACAAGAAAAAGGTCAAAAACACTCTAGGAAGCATATCATGGATTTGGATACGAAACAGCTGGAATATCGTTCACATGAAACGTGAATGCGTGAACAGAAATCCGGAAAATTCGAGTCGGGTCGCAAAGCGTCTTTTTGCTGAAACGTGATATATATCACTGAAATGATGTTCCGGACAATATCGAAAAAATAGCAAATGTTTACCATGGGTAAATATATAATATGATAGCTCCAAGGAACATTTGGCCAAATGATTCATACAGGACTTTATTTCATTAAAAAAAACGGAGAAAACGTCGAAACACTCGTTAGGACGCAGTTGTAGTACTGGACCAAACTGCTAGAATATCGTTCTCCGACCTTAATGGTGACAGAAATTATCGGAAAAGTCTCCCGTATGGACTCGTTTGACCCCAAATCCTTTCCTTGACATACACATTATCTATGAACCCATTGTAAACATTTTGGCATTTTTCCGAAAATTGCGGAGACCTCATTAATGATGTATACTCCAACGTTTTCAGCTAAAAAGGAAAATCTCGGCGACCCATTCTAATTGTCAAGAATTTTGTCACGCCATACGGTCATGAGAAACGATATTCCAATAAATTTTTGTTACCCAAATACTAATCAAACTTCCGGCCAAAAACGACATCTCGGCGACCCACCGAATTTGTCCGTAACTTCTGTCACCCTTCACAATCACGAGAAACGATCTTATTCTAGCAGTTTCGTGCCCAAATACCAAGCTTCTGCCTCCTACGAGCGTTCGACGTTTTCTCGTTTTTTCTTTAACGGACTCAAAAGTCACCTCCGCCTTATGACCGATTGCCCCCAAAATCTTATTGACTCATCATATCCATATAAACCCCCACTTAAATATTCGTAATTTTACCACAAATTTTTCCGGAACTCTCATTTTCAGTGATGTATAATCCACGTTTTCGGCCAAAAAAAGACATCTCAACAACCAGCTCGAATTGTACGAATTTCTTGTCACGCCTTCACGGTCATAGAAACGACTATGCCAACGTTTCGTACCCAAAATTACTAAGCATACTGCGTCCTTACGAGTGTTTCACGTTTTCTCGTTTTTATTTAATCAGACTTAAAAGTCCCTCGTAGATCTTTTTCCCCCAAATTCTTCCTTGACCCATTATATTATCATATAAACCCTTGTTATAAATTCAGCAATTTTTCTAAAATGTTCTAGAGACCTCATTCAGTGATGTTTATAATCCACGTTTTTTCAACAAAAACGACATCTCGGTGACGAGGCTCGAATTGTCTGAATTTGTCACGCCTTCACGCTCATGATGTAAAACTTTCAAACAATTTGTTCCTCAAATAGAAGCATACTACCTCTATGAGCAGAGCGAGTAGCAGGGGAGGCAAGGGTGCAACTCCCCCTCCAATTCCAAACAAAAAAAAATCACGCATTTTAGCAAATTTAAAACGGTCCGCTAAAATTTGCTTTTGTTTACTAATGATCCAATCTTTGGTGGTTAATTATATTATTGATTTCTGATTGATGATATGGCAAGCTTGAGAGAAGGTGCAATGGTGGTAAGTTGTTGAAGGAAGAGAAATGAGAAAACAAAAAATAACAAAAGTCAATTACAAATTTTATTTCTACAATTAAGCACTGGCTGAAAAAACAATGCACAATGCATTGGAAACTCCAGCGTCCAACACTCCTTTTCTACTCCCAAAAGGTTACCATTTTATTTTATTTTTTAACGGTTTTGAAATAAATAATGGTATAATATACTGTATTACTGTTTAGGTTTGATATTCCCAAAAGTAGTATGACTTTTTTACACGCAGTTATGTTTAGAAGATATATTATGTTTATTGCCACAAGGTTTTACTTGTATGCCATTTATGTTTTAAATTGCAAATTTAATGAATTTCTGTTTAAATATTATATTACTAATTACTCTTTAATTTGAAATTAAATGAAATAAAAATAGAGTAAAAAAAATTACTCAATCAAATCGAAATCACTATTAGTAGCGTACCCCATACCCGCTATTCATTGTGTCCCGTATTCGAAATCACTTTCTACCAGTAACAATGTTTGGCATTCGGCAAAAATTACATCTTAAATGTATTAAAAAAAAATTAAATTGTTGATCTCTTTACCATTTGTCCAATTTGGACTTTCTAAATTTGTTCCCCCATTTCGAAAGCCTGCTCCGCCTCCTGCCTATGAGTTTTCGAACGTTTCTTGTCTTCCTAATAACGAACTCAAAAATTCCCCGTATGGAATCGTTTGCCCCCAAATCTTTAATTCTATACCCATAATATTATCATATATAATCCCATTGTAAATATTTCAAACATTTTCCGAAAATTACAGAAATCCTAATTCAGTGATGTATAATCCACGTTTTTGCCAAAAAAACTCTCGCGCTTGGCTCGAATTTGACAGGAATTTCTGTCACGACTGCACGTCATGAGAAATGACTATCCAACAGTTTTGTTACCCAAATACGAAGCATACTGCTCCTATAGTGTTCATATTTTCTCATTTTTAATTAACTAACTTCAAAAGTCCCCCTTATGACTCGTTTTGCCCCAATTTTCCTTTGTACCCATCTATTATCATATGAACCCATGGTAAAACATTTCGGCAATTTTCCAAAATTGTCCGAGACCTCATTCATGATGTATAATACGTTTTCGTCAAAAAAAACATTCGCACCGGGTTGTTTTCCCGAATTTCTTCATGCCTCACGTCATGAAAACGACTATTCCAGCAGTTTTTTCGTACCCAAATACAAGCATTACTGCTCCTACGAGGTCACTTTCTCGTTTTCTTATAACGGATCATAATAGTCCCCCGTATGATCACAACAAGAAGATAAAATCTGTTCGTCGGTACCGAGTCCGACCGTCATCACGACCATGTGTCGTCGGTACACCCTATCCACAAAATCGGTCGTGACGTCGTCGATTACCTTCGTCGGTAAAATCCATTTCAACATGCGTGTATTTTCATAGGAAGCTAATCCTTTGAGTACCTTCTTGGTGTCTAGTAGTGTTACACTTAGTTTTTTGGAACGTGGATGAGCGTATGCACTCAACAATGACCCAAACCTTATCTGGTTGTGTTACGCACCTATTTGGCAAGTTGTACTCAGACTTCAAGTTGGATCATTCTTAGAAGCCATCTCCAACACCGAATGTTCTCCCATCATACAACCTCTGGGCTAAACTGAGCAATCGAAGATACTTTTCGCTTCCGCATTTGTTCTTCTTCGACTAAAAGCGCCTCCTCAATGGAATGATGGCCACGTCCCTAAATGCATCGACAACCATTTCCTGTATGGGATTGTTTGAGTAGGACGATGGTGGACCTTTGCTCACCCTTTCACCGTGACTAACCATTCATAGTATTTCTCCTAACCGTTCCATACAAAGTACCTTTAAGTCGGCGACATCCAAGTACTTCATGTTTTTACACCGAACACACGACCATCTTATCTTTGTCCCTGTCATTGAGTAGGAGTGCTTTTGATGCGGAATGGCAACAAATCTCAGTTTCGACCCTCTTTCGTATATATCCACTCCGAAGCTATGTTTCTATCTATCTCTTGCATTTATTACATCCACTCAGCGCTCCTCCTTTTCAGTTGGCGAAGCCATTTAACCATTAAGAAAAATATTCAGTTCAAATGCATTCTAGAGATCTAAGTGTTTCAGTTTATAACTGTATGATTTCTATCAATTCAACGCTATCAAATGTTTATTGTGATTCTCGATCTATCCTAAAACTACAACACTTGTGTATGCTCATAATTATAAGAGATTTAAAGTATTCCAAAACCCATGTTATGAATTTAAAAGCTTCAATCCTTTTAGTTGCTTCGCTCCATTAATTAATTTCACTTTCTAAATATGCTTATTCAAAGTAATTTTAGATAAAACTGCAAAAAAATATATTAAAAACGCTCAGCTTCATGTTTAATTATTCCTCGAATCAACAAACAGCAAACAATCTGACAAATTAACCATTCGCATTGACCAATTACATACCAATAGACACCAATTATCATTCGATATAATTTACAGCCGCATTGAGAAATATAATTTTCATATTAAATTGAATAATATAGAGAATATAATATTATTTTTAATTATGATGTGATCATTTCGAATTTATATTGAAAGTTTAATTCCTATTATTAAGTATTACAATTACTTAAATGGTTATTTCTCTAATCTCATTCACTACATTCAACAATCACATAGGTTTCTCATAGGCCTATTAAAAGGGTTACAACCCTTAATAGTTGTTGTTTAATATGTATATATAGTCATAGTTAATAAAAAGACAAAGAAAATTATATATACATTACCAATTCATTAATTAAATGTAACTAAACAACCATATTCCGATACCAATACATACCCAATTCCATACCATAGGATTACATTACCGTAATTTCATTAGTATAATAATTAAACAACTCAAACAAAAAATATTAATTAAAGCAATGTTAGATTAAATTAGGGCGGAATAGGAACAAAAAAAAATAATAAAAATATAGATACCATAATCCGGAGTGACAGCTGAGAGAAGAAGCAAGTGAGCCGTGCGGTTTGAGTTATGTGGCTGCAGTGTGTCGGCGGAATCCCAGGTGGTGGCGGCTACTGGCTCTCAAGTGGTGTCGCCGCGAGGAAAAAGAAAAAAGATAAAGAGAAAGCTGCGCGCGAGCGGAGAACACGAGAGAGAGAGGAAGCAGTGAGGCGGCAGGAGGAGAGAAGCAGTGCTAGCGCCGGTGCCCTTTCGCCGGCGCCGATGAGGAGAGTTTGAGATGTGATGAGAGAGGGTTTGAGAGTGTGAGGTTTAGATGGATGTGGGTTGTTTTACGGTGAGGATTGTTAATTGAAAGATAGAAATGAAAAATAAAGTTTACGGGTTTAAGGGGATTTAATGCTCCGATTTTTTTTTTTAAAAAAGGCTTTTCGGACCGGACTGCAGTCCGTAATTCCACCCGATCCGAAATTGTGAAATTCGGGTCTGGGCTAGCGACCGACAAGTCGTTCTGTTTAAAATAGCATTAAAGAGCTTGTTTCATTTAAAGCAGTTTGTTGTTTTGAAAAAAAAAGTATAGCGTAGTAGCTGCGACCGACCACTGCTGTCGCACCGACGATTCACAAATCGATCGTGGATTGGTATCCGAACACAGTGCGATCGTTAATTTGCGGTAAAATTTTAGATTGTGAGTGGTTCAAGTTGAGATGTACCGAGCCTATTATCCGATTCGATGTGTTGGTCCTAATATCTGTACCGGACCGACGGACGCGTCATGCAATAGTCTGGTGTTTATGACCGGTGGCAGAAAAAAAAATTCGGTCGGTGAGGGGGCTGTCGGGCGCCGAAATCGATTTCGGTGTGAGGGACTCGGTGTCCCCCAATCTTCCTTGAGGTCCCTAGCATTTACTGATATGAAGCCCGAGTGGTAAACTTTTGGCATTTTTTCGGGAAAGATTGTCCGGAGGACCTCATATGTAGTAGGATAATCTACTTTTGGCCAGAGAAAACGACATCTCGGACGGATCCGGTGGCCAATTGTCCGAAATTTCTTTCACGCTGTTCACGGCCATGAGAAGACTATTCACAGTTTTACCCAAATCTAAGCATACTCCTTCTACGAGTGTTTTCGTTTGTCGTTTTTTCTTATAACGACTCAAAAGGCGTGTCCACCTATGACTGGTTTTGGCCCCCAAATCTTCCTTGACCCATCATATATATCAATATAACGCCCATGTAGACATTTCAATCATATGTTTTCCGAAAGAAGTTCGAACGCTCGGATTAGTATGGGGTAAATCCACGTTTA
>SNQN01004514.1:27004-39978 GCA_008642245.1 Bassia scoparia | reverse complement strand
GTTGTGGATGCTGATTGAGTCATGGCCTTGTTCTTTATGTCGATGCTAAGGAATCTTTGATTAGTCCTATTACTCATGAGGAAATTGAGCAGGCTCTCAAGGCGATTGATGTTTCTAAAGCTCCTGGAATTYATTGTTTTATTTCCTACTTTTTCAAGAAGGCTTGGCATATCATCAAAGAGGATGTGTTTAGTGATGTGCTTTATTTTTTWAGGACTGGAGAAATGCTTCCACAATGAAACTACACTTTCATCACTCTTATTCCTACCTAAAGTGGATTCTCCTTCTTCTGTTGCTGAATATAGACCTATTTCTTGTTGTACTGTTCTATACAAGATTATCTCTAAAATTTTAACTACAAGGCTTGCTCTAGTTGTGGATCACGTGGTCTGTGAGGCTCAAGCTGGGTTCATCTCGGGGAAACATATTGCAGATAACATCTTGTTGGCTACTGGGTTGATCAAAGGTTATGGTAGGAAGCATCTCACTCCTTGGTGTATGCTTAAGATTGACTTAAGGAAAGCTTATGATTGACTTGACTGGAACATCTTGGCTTCTATGCTTGCTGGTCTTGGGTTTCTGCTCTTTTTGTTCAATGGGTCATGGTTTGCATCTCTTTTATGAGTTTCTCTGTGTTGATAAATGGCTTCCCTTTAGTTCCTTTTAGAGCTCATAAGGGGTTGAGACAGGGTGACTCGATGTCCCCTTTTCTTTTTMCTTTGGGTATGGAATACCTCTCTCGATGTCTCAAAGTGATGACCTAGCTGGGATCCTAACTTTAATTTTCATCCTCGATGTGAAAAGTTGGGAATCATTTGARGTTTGCTAATGATTTACTGCTCTCTTKTAGGGTMGATATTGGTTATATTCTACTTCTGTTTCAAGCCTTTACCAATTAATTTCTCTAATGTTTCAGGCTTGGAAGCTAATTAATTGGCCWAGAGTGATTTGTACTTTGGTGGCACTTCTCAATCGGATCAGGATTCCATCAGTTCTGCTGTTGGTATGCCCATTGGTACTCTTCCTTTTAGGGACTTGGGAGTCCCTCTCCCCTCCAAGAAATTGTATTACATTGATTGTAAGAGGCTTAGTGAGAAAATTACTAGTCAGATTAGATGT
The DNA here is from genome assembly GCA_008642245.1 of Bassia scoparia. Taxonomy (NCBI): domain Eukaryota; kingdom Viridiplantae; phylum Streptophyta; class Magnoliopsida; order Caryophyllales; family Amaranthaceae; genus Bassia; species Bassia scoparia. The sequence goes on along the minus strand of SNQN01004514.1, from coordinate 38,859 downwards.
TGGACTACRAGGTTCTTATCCTATGTAGGTAGGTTGCAGCTTATCAGAGGTGTGGTGTTTTGTATGCAGACTTACTYGGCTCAAATTTTTRTGCTGAGTAAGAAAGTCATTAAGGAGCGAGATTGAGTCTATGTGTAGGCTTTTTCTTTAGACTGGGAAGGTTAGTCCCTCAAAAGGCTCTTATTGCTTTGAGCCACCTTGCCCTCCCTAGAGTTTCTGGTGGATGGAATATTATCTTATTGAGCCTTTGAAATCAGGTTGCTATTGCCAAATTACTTTGGGATCTAGCTCATAAGGAAGATAAGCTTTGGGTGAGGTGGGTCCATACCTACTATGTAAAAAGTGAGACCTATGGAGTATGCCAATTCCTGCTACAAGTGCTTGGGTGCTCTAGAAAATCTTGAGMAAAATGGAGTTGATTGATGGTTATGGGGGCTGGGCAGCCTTTGTTGATAATGGGTAATAGGACTAATCATAAGTTTATTCACATATCAGGCCCCAAGCTCCTTAAGTTAGTTGGAGGAGGCTAATTTGTAACAAATGGTGCTAGCCCTAAAAGGATGCTTTATCCTTTTGGTTGCTCTTGTCTGACAGATTATGAGAACGCACAGAAAACATCAAAGACTGGAATATATTATGTTTCTGCTTGTGTGAGATGTGCCATTTCCTACTTAATCTATTTCTACCTCTTTTTTTTATTTTCCCTCGTCTTTTGCAGGCTGTGATATGTTTGCTGTTCAGTATCGGTTATTAAACTGCTGTTCTTGGGAGGTAATCGTTAGCTGCTTGATAGTTGCTAAGAAATGATCTTGCTGTTTTCTTATGTTATGTTTCACTGAGTGTGTTTATGCTTATGTTAATCGAACTTTGTCATTTTTTATGCATGAGCATATTCAGTTGGAAATATTGTAGTCTAATAATTTAGAGTGCTTCTAGAGCTTTATTTGTTCTGTGTTATGATTGGATATGTCAAGCCTATGGTTCGTGTGAGAGTCTTGGATGCTTTTTATTCCAACCCTTCCTAGAAGTGGGGAATTAAAGCGGAGACTTTCTGTATTTTCTTTACTTTGGTAATAAAATTTTCCATTTGCCGAAATAAAAAACTAAAATCAAACTTCAATTCTTTATGCTTATTCACTTAGTTTGATAATATGCTTATAGTTCTTTTTACAGTTCCGTCATTAAAGTTTAATTCACTTCTTCTCAACCTAAAAAAACACGACTATTCATTATAATTGGCTCTATATTTTCTGAGTTGAAGTCCATAAAACTAAATTGATAACATACAAATCATGTAGTAAGCTCCGATTTACATATGAAATCAATCTACAGAAGAAATGACTTAACTGAAACTAAATATTTAACTTTTTTAATGTTAATTCTGGTCTATATCTATTAACTATTTCATATAATAATGAGTATTATATCTTAATTTTATTAATTAATATATCATTTGATTTATATTTAACTTTTAATTAGAGGTAACATTTACTTAGATTATATTAATCTAGGAATTATATTTACACTTTGATTAATATTAAATAATACAGAGTATATTTTCTTTAAGGATTAATATTTAACTCATTTATAATAATCGGAAATCTTTGGATCTTATATTTAACTTAGATGTAATAATATTAACTTGGAGTATATTTTCTTACTAATGATATATATTTTTGATTAAATATTTACTATTTAATAATATGATAAATAACATACTTGAAAGTTGGGATTAACGAACTAAATTGAATGTTTAATTAGGATTTAATTTATTCACATATAATAATTATTATTATTATCGCTTAAATTTATCATTATTGTCAATACTATTAGCATCATTATCGTTAACATCAAATTATTACAAAATAACTAGTTAAATTGAGTTGAACTGAACACATCTGAACTGAAATGAATTAACTGAATGAACTGAACTGAAATGAACACATCTGAATGAACTAAATCAATTAAGCTGAAGTAAATAGGCCCTAAGAATAAGCACTGTGTTATATAACTGAATGTAGTTTTGGTGGAAGTCCAATTTGTCTCCCTAGATTACATATTCTCTATTATTAGAGACTCTTGTAACATATACCATTCCAGGGTGACACCACCTAGTGTGCTAGGGCTATCTGAATCTCCTCTTTTTTGAAATTCACGAGAAAGACCAAACAATCAAAATAAGATTTGCTGTCGTTTTGTTGGTCGCCAATTACGATTTACGATCGCAATCCGGCACATTGCTTAGCTAATTCTTCCAGTGGGTCACTAATCAAGCCCATTTCGACGCTCACTTTCGTTCTTATTTGGTCTTCTGCTCATATTTCGTTTGCAATGCTCTTCTCTCTTATCTTTGTTACAATTTTCTAAATGTTCTTTATGCTCAGACAACTAGACTTAAGTATGAAAGAATATCAAATGTTAGTTTAGTGTACTCACTTTTCGTTAGTTGCACAAAAACAAGTGTCATGGTCCTTATAGGTCACGAAAGATGTCATGGAATAGGAGCAAACTTGAATAATAATGTCATTTGAGGACATGGTTTGTGTTGCATATATTGTGAGTACTTAGTAGAGTTCATCCCAAGAAAACATTTCATAATGTTAGAAAAAACAAATTAATATGCATATTTACAATAAATGTATGCAAACATAAAATGATTGAATTCATACCTACATAAAAAGAATCTATCATATATCTAAAGAATGTTCCAAGTTAATATCATCACATTAATGTAAATCCCAAATGTCAAAGCTCACAATCAATTCATAAAACATGCAAATAAGACAACTCCCAACATGGATAAACATATTAAACTTGTACTCCCTACTTAATTATGTTACTCTACAAAGTTGTCATGCATCATTTATTCAATTATCCGAACATATTATATAGTAGACTATCTGACTTACCAAACGGATAAACTTGGATTCCTCACTGTCTACGCAGATACCCGACCACCCGAGTTATTACTCGACTTATAAATTGAAATACACGATGATTGAATTTCGCACCCCCAATTTGAAATTTCTTGGTCTGCCACTGGATCATTTACTTGCCTATTCCATTATATCATTCATATGTGCTTAGGCTTTGGTTGCCTTTATGTATGTGTATAAATAATTGTATTCCTTTGATGAGGAATACACAACAACAATTATCTTCTCCTAAAGTATTCTCTCTATTTCACTCTTAGTCTATACACTACTAATTTGATAACACGTTATCAGCACAAGTTCTAGCCTATGGAGAAAAAAAAACTAGCATTATGGTAATCGTATTACTGCGTTTGAGGTACGTATATATATATATATATAATGTTGCCTTTGTTTATCAATGTGGTTTATGGTTTTGAGAATGCTGTCGATTATAAACTGTATGGTAGATTTCTATTAATTTTACAAAAAAAAATTAATCAGCACGTTATAAGGTTATAAGGATTATTACTATGATGCAAACAATTTTTCTAAAATCAATCATAGCAGAATAAGACTATGTCATGCAAAATCCAACTCTAATGAGCAAAAGTGAATTCGTTTTCTCTTTACTGATTCTTTGAGCAGAACCTATCAAGTGATACTTTTGTTTTTGTATTTTACTAATAGTGGCATACATTAGTATTATTCATTAGGTTGGGCATACTTTTAATGAATTACTAGTATTCAGGCCCAGGCGTTGTTTCGGGTRCTACGTTTTAATTTTACTCTTGTAAATATATTTATTTTACCTATTAATTGYTTTCACCATTTTTMATACATGCGATAATGTATAAGAACCGATATAATAAAATTATGATCATACAATTAGTTAAGCAAGTTGTGAAACTTCATAAAATATAAAAAAAATTCTATTGTAGTATTTTGAAGGAAGTTTAAAACTTAATACTTTTATAAAAATATTTTATGCTGATTGTTGTTATTCATATAATTGAATGTTGCACTACTTTTAAATTTCTCAATCCACGTGAGCCAAGTTAAAAAATAATGTATTTATTTGGTAGTGAATCAAGGAAAATGATTGAGCCAAAATCAAAATATAATGCAATTAAGTTTGAAATATGTTATACATCCTCTCTTTTTTTACACTCATATTTTTTTAAAAGAAGTTTACAATATACATCGCACCATGTATCCAATTTAGAATAATGTGGTCTCAACGTAAATTCTCTTTAATTTATTATCCCTATGAACATAATAAAATAATATAATGTATCTTTCATTCCATTGATTTTGTAATTGCATGTGATATGTTTATTTTTTCTCTCTACATTATATTTGATTGCATATTTATCACGCATCTTTCAACGATGCGTTAATAAGTAAAATGGAGGACGTATTCAATGTATATTTTGACCATGAAAATTATACATTATAAATGGAAAAAAATCTTACTACAACTATTATTATTATTATTATTATTATTAATTATTATTATATATTATTATTATTATTATTATTGATTATAGATGTTCGCATATTCGAATCTTAAATAGAAAAAATGAGTTAAATGGTTAAATAAAATAAGGAGACGAAAAGATAAGGGAAAAAAAAATAGAAAATGATAAATATTTTAAGAAATTGATAAGTTTTTTTATAAGATTATTGTAAATATAATTATATGATGACATGTGACATATTGACACTTGTTATGATTTTACCTCAACTGCAATCCACGTGACGTGCCTACGTTGTTTGGCACGACTTTTAATAATATTAGTAGTTGTGGTTCATTTTATATCCTTTTGTATATGACGGTTGATTATGTCTATTGTATTATGCGTATCATAAGTTATCACAACATTGATTTACTGGCAGTATGCAATGCCCTTGGAAACCATCTAATATATGTCATAATACTCTGTAATTTAATTGTTTCATCTTTATATTTTCAATTTGTGAATAATTTTAATGGCTTATCATACTTTTTTGTGTGTAGTGATCGACGTATGTCTAATCTGGCAAAACTTGAGTTTGTGCCCTTGATATTGGGAAATTATCTATCTTGGGTGCTTGATGCTGAAATTCATTTAGCTGCAAAGGGTCTTGGATAATATCAAGCCCGAAATAATGAATCTGGTCAATATACCTAAAGTTATGATATTTTTTCGTTATACCCTCCATGAGACCCTTACGACTGAATTTTTAATTGTGAAGATCCTGAAGTGCTTTGAAACAATTTAAAAGAAAGATATGACCACTAAAAATCGTAATACTTCCCTCAGCCTGCTATGAATTGCTAAATTTAAGACTACAAGATTATAAATCTGTTAGTGATAATAACTCACCCATGTTCATAATAACTTCTAAACTGAAATTATGTGGAGAAAAGATCACGGATGAAGAGATGTTGGAAAAGACTTATACACACTTGCATAAAGATAATCTTTTATCTTTTCTAAGTAAGCAATATCGAGAGAAAGTTTTAAGAAGTATTCTGAAAATAATATCTTGTTTGCTTGCGGCTGAGTAAAATGATGAATTATTGCTCAAAATCCATGAGTCATGACCCTACTGGTTTTGCACCATTCCCTAAAGTGAATGTTGCAACCCATAAGATAAAGCTACGACAAATAGAGACATGCCAACAGTAGTGGTCATGGCCGTGGTGGGGGTCTTGGCGTGGAAGAAGATTTGGACCCACTAGAGTTGAGGTGGTCAGTTAAGAAATCTAATCCCACTAGAAATGGGACGATGCGTGTGGCAATAAAACGAGGAAGGAAATGAAAATGTGACAATGTTTGTTAACGCGTTGGAGAAATGGTCATTGATGCGTGTTTGCGCACTTCAAAGCACCTTGTTGATCTCTAACACAAATCGTTGAAGTAGAAAGGAAAAAGGTTGAACAATTATCTTCTCCTATCTTCTCCTAAAGTGATCTATTTCACTCTTAGTCTCTTACTATCTATACACTACTAGTTTCATAACAAATTGAGATTATTTATTTTCATTATTAATTATCACATAGTTTTTCATTTTTTTGATTTTATAGAAGTCGAAAAAGTTGTCGATTAATATATAATGTTAATTCTAATCAAAATAAATGTTTAATAATTACGGAGTATATATTAAAAAAAAAAAGAAAAAAGAATGTTTATGTTTAGTAGGGACACTTGGCATCATGAGACATTTTTAGACACAATGACATTAACATTTATATCATATAATAAAAGATTCATGAGTTTATTTGTTTTAATATTTGTATAGATAGATGAGTTGAAATAATATATAAGATATCAATATGTCAAGTTAGGCTACTAGGTTTGGAGAGACCCTTCCTAGAAGGGTTGTCAAGTTTCATTCTATGGAGCCTTCCTAGATTTGCTTACTTACCAAAATAATAAAATTAATATGTGTCATAATGTATTGATAAATGGTTTTCTAATGCGTGTCAAAGACACATGTTAAAAAAACAAATCTCCTATAAAATATTTGATTTCACTTAAATCATTAATAGGATATTTACCTACTATATATATTCAACTTAAAAATATCTTGTAATCAAATAATTAATAGAGATATGCAACATAATCAATATATTTAATCATGAATCTTGTATCTTAACATGTAAAATTGGAAACACATTAAATAATCGTTAATAAAAAAAATAAAGTAACTACTTTCTCCGTAATTACAGTAATGTCTGAGCTTTCCACATTTGGAAAATTGATAATAATATGTTTTATTAATTGTTAGAAATGCTTTTACTATTTTTCAAAAAGTGTCAAACGTTGCCATTTTCTCTTCCAAATTTTAGTCTACCATCTTAATTTTTTTCCTTTTAAATTACCACATATTGTTACATTGTTAATAGAAACTCTCCCCTTTAACGAATTACTAGTGTTTTAAATGTCAAACCTCGGATTATCGTTTGGACCGACAAATGTAAATAATTATATGTTAATTTATAAAATTGTTTATTTTGTTGTACTTTGTAAGTTTGTGTAGGTAAACTTAAAAGACAATAGATCAAATTCTTGCTATAAAAATAGTTCTTGTAGGTGTAACTAAAAATATTAGAAAAAAAATAATACTCCATCTGTTTCACTAAATTCCTACCACTTTTACTTTACACGTTTGCAATGCACAATTTACAAATGAAATATRTTTAATTAAACATGAGTAAAAATTATAAGAATTGGATATTAATAAACTACTTGTTAATACGATTCTAACAAGACCACACTTGACTATATTCATTGTTACATATTGACGAAAATTTAAAAGATTCTCACTACTAATGAATAGTTCTCACTATTCATTATGACTTGAATTTAGTGGAACGGAGGGAGTACATCACTTTTAAATTAGTTCAATATAATCATTAGATTTAAGTGAAATTTATATGATATGAAAACTAATTATATTGTCATCAATTAATGGTTCAAACTTAACCTTTGATCTTAAAGGTCATAGGATGTAGTTCTTTTGTTTGCAAATTAGATCATCTTACCATACTTGCTCCTGTTGGTGTGAAGTAAATGCTTTTGATAGGGTGGTTTGCAAAACTGATTTTCTGAGCTGGCCCAATCACATTTGTGATAACGAAGCTACCATTCCTCCACTTCCGCTCTATGAGCTTAGCTGCAATCTGCAATGATGATCATCTGTCACGATCTATACTAATARGAGAAATGATAAACATATAGCAGCTAGAAGTATAACGCGGTTACTGTTCACTGCTTTTTGGCACTGTTTGACACTGTTCTTATTTTTTAAAATGTAAAAAAAAGAAGATAAATTTCACACAAAATATAACATTGTCCAACTATATGCTAAACTTTGTCTTGTTAATTTCTAACATTGTCCAACTATACCCCAAACCTTGTCTCAACGTAGCCTAACATTGRCCGTCAATTTTGATGTGTTAACCAAGATTTCACCAACGCTTTATTCCTAGCTGGTATGAGTCTTTACTTCCTAGTATGTCAAAGGTTATGATATATAGCCCTTAGGGCTGCATATAAGAAGCCAAAAAAGGGAGGTTTTCAAAAAATTAAACATTTATGACATCAAATTCTGTGCAATTTTAACATAAATCTATCAATACTTACCATTTTAAGCAAGAACTTAATGCTTATATGCAGCCCTAAGGGTTGRGTATAGCATTTTTRATATATCAAATGGTTAATGGTAATTGTTCCATGAAATGTGGTTCATATTATATGGGTTTGTTTTGTTCAACTTATTTTTAGAAAAAATAAGTTTATATAAGCTAAAATATGTTAAAAAAAACTTACTTCCTCCGTTTTCTAATATTTGCAACAAATGAATTTTTTATCTCTCACAAATATTCTCCTTTGTTGCATGTATTAGAAAACGGAGGAAGTATTTTTTACCTCGCATAAAACAACTTCAGAAAGTTCAGATTAGAAAATGTTTAGATAAGTTCGGTTCAATAAAAAACAAGTTCACATAAGTTCATATAAGTAAAAATAAATTGAACAAAACTGACCCTATATTATGCACTTAATTTTAAAGAAATTTTAATAAAAACCACCTATTAAAAACAAATGTTTTGACAAAACCAATTTYATTAAATACTTCCTCTGTTCTCAAATAGTTACTTTCGATCAAGTGGTGTAGCACAAGAATTAAAGAAGAGAGAAAATAAGAGAGTGGACCCAAAAGATGAATACTAACTATATAATAAACAAGAAAAAGAAAATATTGCTTAAGGAAGAATTTTTTAAAGTAAACCCGCGGCATTTATATTATTTATTATATTTATAAGGATATAGTTGTAATTTTTGGTAGGATTCATTATTATGAAAAAAAGGATAACAGATTATTTTGCAACTATTATAATTGGAAAACGATGCATATTAAAAAGACAGAGGAAGTAATTTTTAAAATAAAACCACCTTATTTTTTTTACCCTTTTATTAATTGCACCATTCTTTACCCTAAAGTTAACACCTTAATTTTCCGTTAGTGTGTTCCACTTTTCTTCATTTTCCTTATTAATTAGTCTAATCGGTAGTCCAAATGTGATTTTCCCCTACTTAAATATGTCATTTTCACACTTTCCTCAAATTACAAATAAATCAATACCACCAAATTGAGTAAAATGAGGTGTTTAAGTATGTCGGAAAATACAATTAATCATATTCAGAGGGAAAATAAAGGTAAGTAGGTCACATTGACGAAAAAACTACGTGTTAACTTTTAGGGTAAAGAAGTGGTACTATCATAACAAAAAAGTAATTAAAAAGAGGTGGTTATTAATTTCATTAAAAAAAGAAATAGGATATTTAATTAAAAAATATATAGTTTATGTTGGGTTCCTTGGGTTTTGAATGATGAAAACACGAAACAGGTTGATGCAAGTGCGAGGATAGTTGGTCTGGAACCAGCTTAGTTGATGCACTGTTTCCCCAGACAAAATATACTTGATTGTGATATCTATTGAAACTAAATTGTCTATATGCAGGGAATAGTTGGATATGTAAAGTTCCATGTACTGGTGAGAACAAGTAGGAACTGTTCCCTCGGCTGTTATGCTGGAAAACAGCGTTATGCTATTTGCTATGCATTAACATGTTACATGTGTAGCAAAGTAGTTGATCCAAGACTTGGAGCAAGGAGACCTTTTCGAAGATATTCGAAGAAAGAAGAGTTAATCACAATGGATGCAATTTTAGGAAGCCTCAAATCTTGAAGTTACATGAAGAGAGAAGACTGTACTTTAACAGGTTTTATTCTAGGATCTTCAGTAAAGTGCTTAGCTTTTAGATATGAATTGTGTGATTGGGTTTTATAAGTGTTTTTGGTGTGTTGAGTTGTGTGTTATTAATTTTGGTACGAAGTTCGGAACAAATTCATAACATATTCAAATTAGGGAACTAGGTTGGGAACCAGGTTCACAGTCGTGGAATATTATAGCTACGAGTTTAAAAAGATTTCGTAAAAATATTTTCAAAGATATGTTTTGATAACATATTTGCAGTTGGAAAATTTAGATGGATAATTTGGTTGCCAAGATTCTAGGAGTTTTTATCTTATTTGATTTTATCTTTGTGAATAAATAGAATAAGAAGATACTTTCTTAAATCACAAGTTGCTTGTCTCCAATGCTTTGTGATTTAAGGAAACTAGAGTTTTGACAGCCATGCCTATATATACCATCTAGACTTCATATATTACAGATCTCTCACGCATAAAATTGAGCTATATTGTTGAGAGCAAAACACACTTGAAACACAAGCCTTTCATCGTGTCATACACAAAAACACTTAGAACATAAATTGATTTCTCTCATATAGTAAGAAGTGAGATCAAAAAGAGTTCTTGATATTGTCAAGATCTTCATAGAGGGTTGAAGATCACGTGAGTGTTTGTGAGTTCATAACAAGGGGCTTACGAGTAAGTCGAGTGCACACTCGGAGTAGAGTGTGGGGTTTGCTGGTTCACAGAGTAGGGAAATGCAGTGTGTGTGTCCTTTATTTTTCGAAGTGTATTAATAAGAGAACATAGGATAAGAGACGTAGGTCATAGTTGGCGGAACCTGATTAAATCTGGTACGATGTTTCCTTTATTTCTTTACTTACATTCCGCTGCGGACAGGACTACGACTTAATCGAAAAAGGAAAATAATTCAACGAGTCTTTAACACTCAATTCACCCCCCCCCCCCCTCTGAGTGCTACAAACCTTCAATTGATATCAGAGCCAAGACTTCTCGCTAGAGTAACATCTAGAGGAGTCAAACATGAGTACTCAAGATCTTAGTGCTATGGAATATTACAACAAGACACCAAAGTTCAATGGGACAACTATGTATTGTGAAGAACGGGATTATAGGGATTGATTTTGAATGCTGGCTAGTTGTCAGAATGGTCCCAACATCATCCTCGAGAAAATGCTTAGGGAAACAACATTCCCAAGAAGGACAGTGAGTTAACACTTAATGACTACAAGATGTTGCAAAAGAATGCCAAGGTGATGTCAATTCTACAACAGGAATAGGGTGAGAATAAATTAAACGGATCTCTGGTTGCACCAATGCAGTGGAGATTGGGACAACCTCGAACCTTTTGAGGGAACCAACAAGGTTATTTAAAGTCTAAATGATTTACTTATGTCTAAGTATGAATTGTTTGCTATAATAAAAATGAAAGATCAACGACTTTTTCGTATTTATGACAATGTTATTGATCGTAGATCTCTTGGTAAAAATGTTTGTGATGAGGATCTTGTGAGAAAGGTTTTGCGTAGTTTGACAGATGCATGGACAACCAAGGTAACATCAATTTATGAAGCAAAAGATATGTCCACCTTGTCTCTGAAACAYTTGATTGGTTCCTCATGACTCATAAAATGTTGATTGGCTCTAACTTTGAGGGGGAACCAGCCAGAGGCATGGTTCTTAATGGAACAATAGAAGAGGAAGAGGATGAGATTGGAATGGTTGCAAACGATTTGAGAGAAAGATCTGTGAATAGAAGAGGAACTTCAGGGGTAAGAATGTTAAGAAATCTAYCTCTTCTATTGCAGGTTGTTTCAAGTGTGGTAACTTAGGACACATCATTAATGATTGTCCTAAGTGGAAAAAAGMAGAAAAGGAAGCATAGAAGAATTCTATGATAGCATGCACGTGGGGAGATTTTGACTCAGAGTTTGGTGAGGATGAAGAATCTCCTAATACCGAAGTCTGCATGACGACATGGGCAGACATCATAGGAAATAGTACCGACCAGGGAACCAGCAGGGGAACCAATACATCCAAAGCTTGTTTGATGGCAAAGAAGGATGTACTGCATGAACACAAGGTAAACTTAGAGCAAGTTAGAGAGGATATGCATTATTTTGATAGAGATAATATGCTTGCTTGTATAGATGGTCTGTTAGATGAATGCTATAA
>SNQN01004514.1:0-11048 GCA_008642245.1 Bassia scoparia | reverse complement strand
GGGGTGTGCTAGTTCATAGAGTAGGGAAAAAGCAGTGTGTGTGTTCTTTATTTTTTGGAGTAGATTAATAAGAGAACATAGGATAGGTGGACGTAGACCATAGTTGGTTGAACCTCGTTAAATCTGGTGTTTCCTTAATTACTTTACCTTACATTCAGCCGCAACAGGAACCGGCCCAACTGGTTCCTCACTTAACCGAAAAAAGAATTTACCAACGAGTCTTTAACACTGCATTCACCCCCCCCCCCCCTTGAGTGCTATCAAACCTTCACTTTCTCCGATCAAAAATAAATGCATCACTTTCTTTTTGTGGAAGTTTCAAAATAAAATCATCACTTTGTTTTCTTTCATTTTTTAAAGTGGAGACCACAATTAAAATAATCATTTTTTTTATGTGGGGATCACAATTAAAATATTATTGGAAAATTCTACGAAATACCCCTCTAAAAATGCGTTTTCCACAATATACCCCCCGCTAAAAAAGTGTCCATGATATACCCCCAACATCATGTTTTGTTACACAAAATAACCTTAAAGCTAAAATTTAACTAAACCAAATTTAACTAAACCATGGTTAATTTAATTATTTTTTTTAAAAAAAAAACAAATCACCACCACTAGCCACCACCACCCATCATCACCAACGTCCAGCACCCACCCCTCACCACTACCGCCCAACACCCACCTCTCACCACTACCGCCCAACACCCACCCCTCACCCACAACCTCGTGAACCACCCCCCAAATCAAAACCCCCATTCGCAACCCCCAAATTGTTTTGAATTGAAATCGCTGCCCCACGAGCCCTAAAACCGCCGCCCCATCTCACCACCATTTACCACCATGCCCAAATCTAACCCATCTCGACCTTGGACGTCGTCGCAAACCCAGCCACCACCACTTCTTTTCTTTCAATTTTCCATAATTGCGAAACCGTATGTAGAATGAAGAATTAATTGTMGGGGGGTTTGAATTAGGGTTAAATTTAGGTTTTGATTGTTGGGGGGTTTGAATTAGCGTCGAATTTGGGTTTTGATTGTTGGGGGGTTTGAATAAAGGTCGAATTTGGGTTTCGATTGTTGGGCYGTTGATTGGGGGGTCACGGTGGGAGTGTTGCAAGTGCTGGGGTGGTGTGATTGGGGGTTGCGACTTGCGAGGGCTGGGGTAGTGTGATTAGGGGTTGTGAGCGCTGAGGTGGAGCGGTTTGTGGGGTTGCGAAGGTGGTGGTGGGTGGTCGTTGGGTCTGATACGGTGGGTGGCTGGGTTGGGGATGGTGGTTGTTGGTGTTTTTTTTTAGGCTTTTTAATTTTTTTATTAATTTAACTATAGGGTATGGTTAAAGTTAACCATTGAGGTTATTTGGTATAACAAAACATGATGTGGGGTATATTATGGACACTTTTTTAAACAGGGATATATTGTGGAAAACACGTTTTTAGAAGGGTATATCGTAGAATTTTTCCAATAMTATTTTTCTACACCTACTTTATTAAAATATTCATCAATATACCTACTTTAATCATTCTTCTCTCTTTTTGGCCCCTACCTACACATCTCATCATTCWCTCAAATTTTGTCTCAAAAATCGTAAATAGTAAAATGATGCATTTAATTAGAAATAGAGGAAGTATATATAGTGGTTTTGTAAAAAAAAAGTTGGTTTTTGACAAATTATTATTATTAAACAATACATAAATCTTATTAATACTACTTGACCACCAACTGGGGTTGGTATGACTGGTTAAGAGTCTCTCAGATCACAGTTCACTTAAGGTCTCACGATCGAGCCTTGGACATTGAAAAAAATCTAAGTTGTGAAAGATAATACTTAGTCCATCGAGGTAGCCATACAAACTCATACAGATAGACATTGAAAAAGTGGGGATAGTTGAAGAATTAAGAAATATAGATATGGAGACAAACCTTTAAACCGACAAATCTCTTTATAACGTCAAGTATTTTAGCCTTGCTTAGAGGACCATGATTACTGTTATTCTTCTTCTCCTTGATATTTTTGTGGATCTTGTATATAAAATTTAGCGGATTTGTAAGATCTCTATCCTCCAATTTAGGGAGAGGTAGGTCAATGACTGAAATTCGATTTCCCCATGTCTTGTCTTTGCGCATTTCTTCTAAGGTTACATTTCCTTTGACACTCCTCGTGTTGACCGCCATGGATGCTGTTGTTCGTGTGTTATTCAGTTTTCCGTCTCTTTCTTCCATGTATAATCGAGTTCCCAAGAAGATTATGCCAACAACGACATCATTCACTGTCTGTCTCATAAAATGTATGTTATCATCATCAATGTCGTATATTATCATCATCGATGTATATATATATCTAGAAAAAACTTATATCTTATTAGCATGAATACTATAGGAATAACGTGTAAAATGAGGATCATATAAATGTAGTCAAAAGACTAGATGAGACGAACCAATCATGCGTGCTATTACTGGCGGTCTTCAATGACATTTAATCATTTATAGCCAACAACTACTAAACCTAAGTTGAGGGGTCGTGTTATTGTAACCATTATATCCAAAATAAAAGTTATATATGTATATTTGTGATAAAATAAAATAAAATACCATAAATAAATCAAAACATATTTTTTTAAACGTGATTATTTCATAATAATGTTTTATTTGTGATAATAAATAAAATTATATATGTATGTCAATTAATAAGTAGCTAAAGTTTTCATCCAAAGTACAATTATTAACATTAATTAAATATTTTTATGTAATTTTTATGCAATAATAAATACTAATAATAAATACTAATAATAATAAATATAAATATAATTATTAAGGTGGGGATGGGAGTGAAATTTGGGAGGAAAATATGAACGGGTGGGGATTGTTTTAGTATATGTTATTAGATTAGATTAGATATATATATATATATATAAGCATATATAATGACTTAATGAGTAGTATTCTTACCACTCCAAGAAGTGCCTTGATTCTTTTGACATCATGAAGAGATAAAATGTATGAAGAAACCCTAGCCGAAAAAGGAAGAGCTGCATCCGCATATCCCGACTTAATCGGAGTGAGACTATCTTTAAAAAACAGCAATCGAATACCTTGTCCGAATTCATATACAGATTTTATGACCGAAGAAATGAAAATAGGAACCATATTGAATATGTTCAACTTTTTTGTGTCAATTATTTCTGATGATGTAGCATTATTTTTTGACGGAAAAACGAGAGGAAGCGAAGGATCGTCGACTCTTTTAGAGCAAGAGAGAACTGCTGCCATTAGAGAAGTACCATCACCAACTAAATGGTGAAACTTGAATATGACGATTGCCGGCACATGGTAACCTTTAGGGCAGTTTATAATGTGAACATCCCACAAGGGTTTGTCTGTGGGAAGAGGTGATGTAGCTATTTTGGATATGTAATTATCGTATTCTTCATCAAACTTTTCTAATGATAATCCTTCTGTGAAACTTGCAACTTTCTTATGATCTTCCAAATTTACTATCACTTTCTTCCACATTTTTCGCCCCTTGTTTTCAACCTGATCAGAAGAACGAAGCATAATATAAATCAACCGATCACTTTCCATGAAATGCATAATAAAAAATTAAAAGTTACCTGATACMAAAGTTTGTATGAATAATTATACATATTTTAATTTTACTATTTAATATAATAATGCTGGTGCTATGTAAAYCTAGCTACTTCAATTAATTATACAGAAGTTTATATGAATGGCAAACAAAGATGATATTGACGTCCGTTAAATGGCGATGATGAGGGTGATCTGAAGGGTTCAGAAAGTAAAAGTACCACAATAGAAGATAGGCGAGGGTGACAGCGAACAAAGACATCGTCGAAGAAAGGAACACCGATTGTATAATCAACAGGTATTTCAACTTCGAAAAAGCAGAGAACATAGAACGTCGAAGCCAAACTCATTAGGAATTCTGAAGTTGGACTTAATGGTTGTTCTTCTAATTCCTCTTCTAAACCTAATAAGCAGCTTTTCTCATCCTTATTATTCTTTGTATTTACCCTTAATTTCAAACCCATTTTTATTTCCTTCCTACTTGCTTCTATGATTTGGAATTGTAGAATTATATATAGACTAGTGAATACTATATGTCAAGCGGGCTTGGGCCATGTCCGTCATGGGGAGTGCAAGTCCACATCGCAAGATCAAGGAGGTTCCACCCAATAGGTTTACTATGGTCCAGGGATCATATTAATCATTATGGCCACGGACAAATGTTTATGTCCAAAAACACAAATGTTGATTTTCAAACATGAACATTGTAGTTGAAGATGAACATACATTTACATTTAAAGATAAATATTTGCATTCGGAGAAAAATATTTAGAGATTGATATTTGCATTTGAAGATGAATATTTTTATTTTTCACATGAACACTTATCCGAGACTATAGTGAGGAATATGGTCTCCGAATCACCAAAAAATTTGCAAGTTCCACCTCAAAACCATACGACAATAAGGGGAGTATAGCCCCGTTAACCTTATAACGTGATCACAACTCTTGATTTCTTTCAATGTGATATTTATCGCCACAACGCTTCCCCTTAATTTCAATGTGGGACAACACAAACACTCACATGTTGATTGTTAAATTTTGGGCTGATTAGCGCGGGCAATGGGGTCTTCGACCTGCGGATATCTTACTCTATTCTTGGGACGGCCTAGATGTGTGCATCGACCTGATGGGGTCTTCTTCTCTAACACAATCTGGGTTGTCAGACTTTGTCCCTGGTGGGGTGGTTGCAACAGCGGCACAACGGAAGCGGGACAAGTATGCGGCGAGGTGTCGAGACATTGGCTACGACTTTCTTCCTTTTTCCTTCTCTTCTTTGAGGGAATTAGATAAGGGAGRTGTTGCACTTCTAAAGCGGATCCAGACTTACTCCAGGGCTCAGGATATRGGTACACGTGTAGCTGCTCACATCTTTGACAAGATAGGATTTGCAATAGCTAGAGGAGTGGGGACCCAGATTGTATCTCGGCTCCCCTCCAACTTCTTGTAATTTATTTGTTGTTTGTTGCTTGTAAAGCTTAACACGTTTTGGTCGATAATACTCTCGTATCAAAATTATCGCAACAAAGGGAGGYGGCACGGACTCCTAGAGAAAATTTTCTAATTGTGAGTTTAGATCGTTTTGGGGAAAATCAGGAGGATAATTAAGTTACCACCTTCACCACCACATACCASCACCCAAACCTGRGCCACCACTGAACAAACCTAAAAACCACCACGACGACTCACACTACCACTACACAAGGACGCACAACCACCTACCACCTTACTCCACCRAGAAATTCCACCAGCGCCAACCACCACTATTTGATCTGCGCCAACCACCTTATTCCACCCTYAAATTCYAACACTGCTGCAAATCGAGCATCACCAACCCAGAAACAAAACCAAGACCACCCATAACCAACGATCAAAACAGATCYCCCTCGTCACCACTAGGGATCTCGTTTTTATTTTGTTTATTTATTTCGAATTGGGTTTTGATCTGAATGTGGGTTTCGATCAGATTTCAATCGTGAATTCAAAGGTGATTGTCAAATTGGGTTTCAATTTTGAATTTGAAGTTGGGTTTCGATCAGATTTCGATCGCAAATTCGAACGTGGTTGTGAATTTGGGTTTCARTTTTGAATTCGAAGGTGATTGTAAAATTGGGTTTCGATTTGGAACTCAAAGGACAACCAGAAATCGGGTTTCGATCCGAAATTCGAAGGTTGTTGTAGTGGTTGCAACACCGTTTGTGGGTTGAATTATTGAAGGTGGTGGGTGGTGATACGAAGGCGAGGGCCYTGGTGCGAAAGTGGTGGTGGTGCAAAGGTGAGGGCAGTGGTGCGAAAGTGGTGGTGGTGCAAATGTAGGTGGTGGTATGGTGTGCGAAGGTAGTTGGTATTGAATGTGGTGGTTGATGTTAATRTAGGGTGAAATCATAAACATTAATTAATTTGTTGTTAATGTGTAATGATAGATTTAGATATTTTAATTGGATTGTTAAGTTATAAAAGTAATGGCAAAATTTTTAATTGTCTTAAAAGTTTTTTGCCTTAAATGAAATGTTGGAGTTTGTTGCATTTATTTTTAGGAAATTCCATTTTGTACCACTGGATTGCTAAACAAAGTCCGTTTTTACTGGAATCAAAGTTCACATTTCGTGTGAACTTCCCATATTGCCCTTCAGATTCTTCACCTCCGTAACCACCAACGCATGGACGCCTTGCGTAGGCGTCCAGACCATGGTATGGACGCCTTGCGTAGGCGTCCACACCATGGTCTGGACGCCAATGCAAGGCGTCCATACCATGGTCTGGACACCTACGCAAGGTGTTCATGCCATTCAAAGTACACATGTTTTTTACGTGGTGTTGGGTGGTGGTTTTTGGTGGTAGGGTGGTGTCAGGTGGTGGTTTTTGGTGGTAGGGTGCCTTGGGTGGTGGTTGTTGGTATTGGTGAGGTGTGTTGGGTGGTTAGGGAGGGGATTGGAAGAAGGGCGTGTTGGGAAATTCACACGAAAAGTGAACTTTGATTCTAGTAAAAGTGGATTTCGAATAGTATTCCCCTTTATACCATTGTGTTTTTGCCAAGTCCATTTGATACCATTACCTTTTTTTTTTATCATCCAACTCATACCATTAGAATTAGTGGGTAATCAAAACAGTAACACTCCATACTTTTTGTCATTAATTCTCTGTTAACTTATACTCTAAACTATAATTCCCTCCTAAACTAATTTGTTTTCCCAGCACTATCACTCTGATATACACGGCTCCATATCAGGCAATATCATAGAAAATTTGAGTATGGATCCTAAATGGAGAGTCCATTTCCTTTCATCTAGTGATTGAGAATCATCTAATTTAAATATAAAAATTGTAAAATCCCCCTATTTTCCCTTTGATTCATTCCCAACCACTAGAGATAAGGAAATGAACTCTCCATTTCTTAGAGGAAATGGAGAGGATCCATACTCGAAATTTTTTAGCAATTTTCAAACAATGACCCTAGCTACTTTATGAAAATCATAGATGTGGTAAAACAAGCACTAAAAATTAAGTGATTATTAATTGCTTTGATGTATCCTGTTGCTTAAAACCTTTTGTGATATAAAGCTATATTCTTGTATGAAATCTCTGCTTGTGAGACAATGGCTAAAGTAGATGCAAAGATTATTACTTATCAAGCAAACATATGCAAACAAACAATGATCATCTCTTTAAACAAAAGCCCAATTTGCTCTTGAAAGAAATTGTGCTCTCGTTTAAAAATCTTGAAAAAAGATGCAGCCATTAGAGACACCTTGNGTGGGGGTGGGGTGGGTAGTTTTTTTTTCATTTTTATTTTGTTTTTTACAAGTATTAACAATAGTTAAATTTAACCGAAAGTTAACGGAAAAAGATTAATAAAGTCATGTTTGGGACAACGATAAGAGTTGAGGGTCACCACTGGGATTAAAAAAAATTGGGAATCACCACTGGGAATTCGCCAAAATTGGAGGTTACCACTGGGAATTTCCCAATTTTTAATTGTCTTAAAATTTTTTTGCCTTAAATGAAATGTTAGAGTTTGTTGCATTTATTTTTAGGAAATTCCATTTTGTACCACTGGATTGCTAAACAAAGTCCGTTTTTACTGGAATCAAAGTTCACATTTCGTGTGAACTTCCCATATTGCCCTTCAGATTCTTCACCTCCGTAACCACCAACGCATGGACGCCTTGCGTAGGCGTCCAGACCATGGTATGGACGCCTTGCGTAGGCGTCCACACCATGGTCTGGACGCCAATGCAAGGCGTCCATACCATGGTCTGGACACCTACGCAAGGTGTTCATGCCATTCAAAGTACACATGTTTTTTACGTGGTGTTGGGTGGTGGTTTTTGGTGGTAGGGTGGTGTCAGGTGGTGGTTTTTGGTGGTAGGGTGCCTTGGGTGGTGGTTGTTGGTATTGGTGAGGTGTGTTGGGTGGTTAGGGAGGGGATTGGAAGAAGGGCGTGTTGGGAAATTCACACGAAAAGTGAACTTTGATTCTAGTAAAAGTGGATTTCGAATAGTATTCCCCTTTATACCATTGTGTTTTTGCCAAGTCCATTTGATACCATTACCTTTTTTTTTTATCATCCAACTCATACCATTAGAATTAGTGGGTAATCAAAACAGTAACACTCCATACTTTTTGTCATTAATTCTCTGTTAACTTATACTCTAAACTATAATTCCCTCCTAAACTAATTTGTTTTCCCAGCACTATCACTCTGATATACACGGCTCCATATCAGGCAATATCATAGAAAATTTGAGTATGGATCCTAAATGGAGAGTCCATTTCCTTTCATCTAGTGATTGAGAATCATCTAATTTAAATATAAAAATTGTAAAATCCCCCTATTTTCCCTTTGATTCATTCCCAACCACTAGAGATAAGGAAATGAACTCTCCATTTCTTAGAGGAAATGGAGAGGATCCATACTCGAAATTTTTTAGCAATTTTCAAACAATGACCCTAGCTACTTTATGAAAATCATAGATGTGGTAAAACAAGCACTAAAAATTAAGTGATTATTAATTGCTTTGATGTATCCTGTTGCTTAAAACCTTTTGTGATATAAAGCTATATTCTTGTATGAAATCTCTGCTTGTGAGACAATGGCTAAAGTAGATGCAAAGATTATTACTTATCAAGCAAACATATGCAAACAAACAATGATCATCTCTTTAAACAAAAGCCCAATTTGCTCTTGAAAGAAATTGTGCTCTCGTTTAAAAATCTTGAAAAAAGATGCAGCCATTAGAGACARCTTGAGAAAAGGAAACAAGATGCAGAAATAAGGAGGATAAAATAAGATAAGGAGCCGTGTATATAAGAGTGATAGTAGAGGGAGAACAAATTAGTTTAGTAGGGAATTATAATTTAGATTAGAAGTTAACAGAGATTTGACGGCAAAAAGTATTGAGGGTTACTATTTTAATTACCCACTAATCCTAGTGGTATGGGTTGYATTACAAAAAAAGTAATGGTATCAAATGAACTTGYCAGAAACACAATGYTATAAAATGGAATTTCRCTTTATTTTTTTACGACCTAAAATAATAATTATTGCGTTTTTTTATACGGAGGGAGTAATAATATTCTGGGTGTATCATCTCAAACGGTTCTATTCATTTTTTTGGACGGGTCCAACGGTTCTATTGATGATATTAGGTTGTACACTTGTGACTTGTACGGCTTGTACAGCATGAATTTTTAATACACTATTTATTAATTTGTAGTATTTTTCAAATCATTGGTTCACCAGTGTGCAATTATCCACGTGAAGAAGTCTTTGGTGGACCACAGTACATTTCCAATTACCCGTCCATTCAATTTCACATACATTGTCTCTCAACCAAGAAATTGTCTCCTCCATCTTCCACCGGTAATTATGGGGCATCTTTGTAGGTAGTACAATCACTCACTAAAAAAAACATTGTACGTGGAGTAAAAATGAAGCTAGGATCAACCTTTAAACCCCTTAATATTTTTGGAAGTGACAACTATATCAATTAATTGTGGTACGCAACCAAATCTACTTTTTTTGTTTCATATCTATCGATCAATAACCTAAGTTGCACAYATTCGGATATGGGTACGGATACAAATACAGAACGGACACGGAATACGACAAAATAAAATTCATAAGATACAGTTACGGCAATGAATCTTATAAATGATTCTTTAAAAAATCCATAAAATTTACAATCTGTCTTGTGTGGACCAGGTTCACAATAAAGTTATTGTGAACCCAACTTTAAATCACGTGATCTATTCATCTTCTCCAACACTCACCAACAAAAACAAACAATTCAGAAAACAATCACTAGTGGAAAAATTGCTATAAGTAACCCCTTATTTGTAACCATTATGCTCATTGTTGGTTACCTATCACTTTTTTGTAACCAACATTTAAAAACTTGGTTACATATATGTATTATTTGTAACCATCATATTAATGTTGGTTACAAATAAAATTTTAAGAAACTATCAAAATACTTATGAGTTACAAATAATTCATTTTAGATTTATTAAACCAATTATATGTAACCAATATTACTTTGTTGGTTACCTATAGTATTAGTCAAAATATGGCTCACATGCATATACATTTTAATTTAAATTTTCATTTTAATTTTATGAATTTACCAAACTCAACCTCCCTCTTTCACCATCTCACCCATGACCATCGGTATTCCTCCATTCACCATCAACCTCCTCACGCATTCACCAAAATCAACTGCTCACACGCATTCCGTCGAAACTGGGAGTTCACGGTATATGGGACCTTCTCTCACCGGAGTCACCGGTTGGTCGTCGAGTTTCCGTCGAAACTCTCACCGGTAAACGCCTAGCAATCGGTACTTTCTCTCTCCTACATTTTTGTCTCATTCTTTTCCAATTCTTCAATTTCAAAACCCTAATTTCTGTCGGAAATTCAACTGAATTAAATTATATTTAGATGAGCATATGGATGGTCCAATTTATGAAGGCGATGCGCGATGAAAGAGGAGAAATGATGCGAAATGCTCATTTGCTAGGGTTTTTTCGACGCATTTGTAAGCTTTTGTTTCTTCGTACGAAGCCTATCTTCGTGTTTGATGGCGGAACACCTGCTTTGAAGCAGAGAAATGTGATTGCGAGAAGAAGACAACGAGAGAATGCTCAGGCGAAGATTCGTAAGACTACTGAAAAGTTGCTCTTAAATCATGTAAGTTAGTTTGGGTTTTTGTGTTGAGTTTTTTTTGTCGTTGATTGTGTTGGCTGAAAATGTGTGAATTATAGTATTTGGTTTGTCAATTATAGTACTCCGTACTTGTAGGGCTTCGTCCCGCCTTAGGCAAGGGGCGTTGCCTCAGCTTCAGTGTCATGGAGTTGAGCCATGGAATCCGCATGTGAATGCGTTGGGGTGTGTCGTCGAATTGAGGGGATCGCCACCGTGCCTATATAGGTTATTCACGGACGCCCGAAACATTGGTGCCAAAT
>SNQN01004513.1:3128-29141 GCA_008642245.1 Bassia scoparia | reverse complement strand
AACTATCACAAAAAAAATTTTGATATTTCATCAACTAAATTTAAATCCCAATTTTTGTTAAATGTTAACCTTATTTTTACCATCACCTACATATAATCTAAAATCTTTTTCTATTAAAACTCCCACCATATCATCCACATTTACACCTTCCCTAACTCTCCCTCAACTTCCCTCATTTTGGGGAAAATTGATTTTAATAATACGCAACTTTGCCGACCGCATCGTAATAATAACTATTCAATTTATCAAAATAATTCCCAACCGGTATTCCATTCTTTAAAAAAAAAATAAGTGGAAAAATAAAAGAAAGGGGAAAGAGGAGAAAATGAAGAAAGAGAAATAACATGTGAAATGTTTTTTTTTTTTGAAAGAAAAGAGCAAGGAAAATAAGTAGAAAAAGAAAAAAAAAAGGAAAAGAGGACATGTGACATAAGTTACTAAATATCATATAGATAGGAAATTACGTTTTTAAGCCCCATAAACCACCAATTAACAACTCACTAAACCCATTTAACGACGAAAAGATTAGGATGTCACATGATTAATTAGAGATTAATTAGTCTTTTATGCATGCAATGCGTGCAACTTTATTTAAAACAAATTATTACTATAACTCGTTAGGTCGTGCATGAAATTGTATTATAAACTTATTGTGGTTATGAATTAGTAAAATAATGTGATTACAAAAATCAATAAAAAAAATAGGTTATTAAGAAAAATAAATATTTTAGCATTATTAAATCTCTTCTACAGTATTTCATAGACCACCTTTATTTTGGGTTTGTAATTTTAGGTTACAAAATGTGAAGAAATTCTTTGAAATTTATAATGGTTTTTGGTTCAAATCAATAATTATAATTTTTTTCATATGACTTTATCAGTTTATTGCAAGTTTTTTGTTTGTAATTATGTTAGTAAAAAAATAATTGTTTGTATTTAATTTTATTTGATCGTGCATTGATTTGAGTGTAATTGATTTCATTTAATTTAAAATAGCAATGTTTTTGAATTTGTAAGGTAATATATTGAATTTCTATTAGTGTATAGAAGGGCTTGTCGGTACTTTTGAAGGGGGGCACCATTGCTCCCGGCTTATATAATAGAGATTTTTTAATGGGGGAAATTTCTAAACAATCCTAGAGATTGATTTAATAAAACAATCTAGTGGCATTTTTATACAACACTCCGTAATAAAGTTCAACTTTTGAGGTCAAAGTATATGCTTTTTAAATAATTCTAAAGTTGCACTTAATTACGAAGTGTCATATAAAAATGTCACTGGATTGTTTTATTAAATCAATCTCTAGGATTGTTTAGAAATTCCCTTATTAATGGTATTAATTGAATTAAAAAAAAGTAATAGTATGATATAGATTAGGCAAGAACTCAGTGGTACAAAATGGAAAATTTTTTTTGGGAAATTCTATACGGTGGCACTAAGGTTTCGCGAATTATACATGGCGACAACTAAAGTTTTTAAATTACATATCGTGGCATTGAAGTTTTGTTTAATTACATACCGTGGTACTAATCACTTAATTAGTGGCTAATTAAACCTAATGGCTACATTATTTATCCTCATTAATGTAAATTACTAACTTGCCCTCTGTTTTTTGATTTATTTACAGCTAGTCATCTTCTATTACACGACAATACATGAAACATCAAATATTCAAAACAATTGCAATTCAAAGTAAAATTGGCTACTCTGAAACATCAGTAGTAATTGAATTGAAAGCCAGAGTAGCAATTCGAATTGCAATAATTAATCCAAACTGAAAAATGCAACATTTTAATTTAAACAAAATACAAACTCGAGAATGCAAACTGGAAAAATGCAAGATTCAATTCGACAYTACTGATTTAAACCAAATCAGGCTTCTGATGGAGAATGCAATTCGACATTACTGATTTAAACTAACTCTTTGAATTTAAACCAAAATACAGATGGAGTAGAGGTGATCAACATTAGCCCAGCCCGTCGGCTCGACCGAAAAAGTGAGGGCTTTGGACAACTAAAAACATCAATTTTTAATTCAAAAGCCCGCCYCGGCCCACATAAKCCCGCAATGGCCCGCAAAGCCTGCTCTTTTGGGCGGGTTCGGCTATACTTTTTATATACAAGCTCGGCTCGGCCCGGCCATTTGATCACCTCTAAGATGGAGAAGAACAACATTGCTRATTCTAATAAACTCATTTTATTCAACAAATTCGACATTTTAAACAACCACTAATTATCCGAAATACATCAACTCATCACTTCATCAAAATAACAACAACTACTACTAAAACGACGACGATTACCCTGCAAATTTTTGATGTATTGTGTTATTATATGGTTTTTCTCCCATTTCTCTTGCTATATCGAATGGTTTTTGGCCTTCTTAAGGCCCTCTTTGCTACTAATGTTGTTTGTTTAGTGTTTGAGTAAGTTTTAGGTTGCTTCCATTTATTTGGAGTGATTTCGGAGCTTATTTGCAACATTACGGAGTTTATTAGAAGTGGCAAGGAGCTAGGAGTGGAGCGACGCAAGGAAGTTGATACATGCTCACTCTTTTGACCATAACTTTTGTTTCGTTCGTTGGATTGGTGCGATTCCAGTTGCATTGGAAACTAGAYCTCGAGAGCTTCGATTTGATAGGTCACATGCGTGATTTGGACCACCGGAGCTCGAGATATGGCCTCTAGAAGATGGACGATTCTGCTGCAAACCGTATCCGATCCGATCGGTCGAGGCCGATTCTGCATTTAAGTTGGCTTTTAAATTAGCTTTAATGAATGCATGATTGTAATTTAGCAGCTTAGTTTAATTTAGATTTATTTTTGAGTTTAAGGGATAGAAATCCTAATTCTTCGATATTTTTATTCATAATTAATTTCAAAAGGGAGAAAAACCCCAATTACGTATTATTGTCAAGAACCCTAACTTGCACTTTCAATAGAAATCATTCATTCATTCATCAATTGCAATCATTCTTTGGTAATTATTTCTTCTTTAATTTGTTTCTCATTTCTTTATTGTTTATGCTTTGATTATTGTTTTGAATTATTTTTAGGTTCTTGATTATTACTTTCAATTATTCTAGGTTTATTATTGCTTTAATTATTCTTTACTTTATTATGTCTTTCCCAATTACATCATCATGTTTAATTTAATCATGAGCGAGTAGTCTAATTTCTAGAGCGATTGGGATCTT
The DNA here is from genome assembly GCA_008642245.1 of Bassia scoparia. Taxonomy (NCBI): domain Eukaryota; kingdom Viridiplantae; phylum Streptophyta; class Magnoliopsida; order Caryophyllales; family Amaranthaceae; genus Bassia; species Bassia scoparia. Next base: position 25,944 of record SNQN01004513.1, on the reverse strand, counting down.
ATAGCAATATGATTGATTAATAATTGGTTGATTCAATCATGCTTGGCTTTTAATCAATTCCTATTAGATTGTTATTCATGTTAATCAATTTCGTAGGGCCCGACTTAATTGCTAATCTGATTAGTCACAAGTCTCTTAGATCTAGCGATTGAGACTTAGAACAAGATCAACATCAATAGGTAGAATGAGGACTTTCCTAGGTCGAGAGATAAGGTTAGGAGTAGTTCTTGGTTCGATTGATTCGAGAGACTTATTTCCTGTTTGATTATGCCATGTTATGAATTGTTGATGCCAATTTGCTGTCAATTACTGCTATAGTGAACCATAGCCCTAGACTTTAGTCTATTATAGTTTATTTTTATTTAATTCATTGCTTTCATTAGTAGTAGTCAATATAWTCAATMAAMGGMTCTTTTACTAATCTASATGHTTTTAATTAGTTAATAATTAATTGTTGCTTCCTTGTGGATTCGACCCTGTTACCACTAGTTACATTAGTTAGTTTTAATAGGTTATTTTTGATAGGTACGCGACAAGCCTGTCAATTTTCCTCACGAAAAATGGTGAAATCTTCAACCTCTTCTTTAATCCACCAATTCCACGAATTGGGGTACAATCATAAACTACTATATCCTCCTCATAAACCCAATCGAAGAAAGCACATCCACCATTACCACATTTATAATAAGGCTTTTTGTGGATGAATGGTTCTAACTTGGAGAAGATGAAAAGGTTTTGAGAAGATTGAATGGTATTTTTATTTTATTTTTTGGCCAAAGAGAATGTCTGCTGCCTTCAAAATTTACGAAGCTTAATAAGGATGGCAGGTAGATAATGAGAGAAGCATTGCAAATAAATCAAAAAACAGAGGGCAAGTTAGTAATTTACACTAATGAGGTTAAATAATGTAGCCATTAGGTCTAATTAGCCACTAATTAAGTGATTAGTGCCACAACATGTAATTAAACAAAACCTCGATGCCACGGTATGTAATTTGCAAACTTTAGTTGCCGCCATGTGTAATTCGCAAAACCTTAGGGCCTCTTTACATTAACTGAAATCAACTGAACTGAACTGAATATTTTCTGAGAGAGAGAAATTAGGTTAAGAACTGAACTGAACTGAATGGAGYTGAATTGAACTGAACTGAATGGAGCTAAACTGAACTGAACTGAATTGAAAATAAACTAATGTAAACAGGCCCTTAGTGTCACAGTATAAAATTTCCCTTTCTTTTTTTAAAAAAAGGAAAGTTCGAATTATTTTTAATCTTCCAAAATTTAAAAGAAAATTACTSGGTAGTAAAGTACTCCGTAGTAATCATCAAAGCCTCTGGYTTCACCCTCTTTACCCAAAACAAAACCCTAAACRACTCGCGACTTCGCCGGTCCGCATAAGCCAGTCTGAACTAGTGATGGCAATCCAGGCCAAATCTGATCCTAGTCCACCTCGATTCGAGGGAAAAAAATCTGGTCCGAAACCGCTTTTAAAAAAATTCGACTCCGACTCCGCGTTGGAAGAGGGTCGGATTCAGATCCTAGAAATAATCCGAGAAAAAAATCCGACTCCGCCGGATGTTCGACTCTGACCTTCGACTCCGCATAATTCGACTCCTACTCCGACTACGACTTTTTTAACTTTTAAATTTTTAATTTTTCCCTTTGGAGTTTTTTCATTAGTTAATTATGTGTAATTGACTAATTGTACACTTTAATTTATAGTTTATTTAAATAGATTATTGTTATTGTTTAGTTATCAAGTTATCACGATTAACAATTAAAGTGTGTAATGTAGCCATATTCTACTATTGTATTTTTTAGTCAAAGAACAATATAAAACCTTTTTAGTGTGTCGAACTAATATTTCAACAACAACAAAATGCAACCACATATTAAAATTTATTCTCTATCAAAACTCTAAACTTTGTATTGATTAACAATTTCACAATGACATAAACTTATTCAAAGTTTATATCTAGAATAGTCATTCACTCATCAATCATTGTTCAATGGATTATTTGAAATTATTTAAACCTATATTAACTTATTCATACTTATTTGCATTTATTGATACTTATTAAAAGTGTTGATAAGTATGTTCATTTCAACTTTTTCTTTACTATTTATACTTATTTTTACTTCTGAACTTATTTCTATCGAACTGAACTTATTTTTATTGAACTGAACTTATTAGTACTAAACTAAGCTTATTTTTACTGAACTTAACTTATTTTTACCGAAACCTTAGCAAATTTCTTAAGAATTGAACTTATTTTTATTGAACTGATCTTATTACTACTAAATTGAACTTATTCTTACTTAACTAAACATTTACTGAAATTTATCTAAATAAGTTGACGAAAACAAGACCTAAATTTGTTTTTATCAAAAGTTTATTTATTTAAACAATAAAATAAAAGTACTAATATTACAATGGTGTTGGAAGGCCTAATATCCCATTAGGCTTTAGGYCATTGAGAAATGATAAAGTCATAGCTGCGATATGAAAATCGCAATTCTTTACTTTTTGTGAAACATTGTCACACGTGTACAAAACATTGTCCAGAATATAGTAAAACATTGTCAAAAGTGTACCAAATATTGTCCAGCCGATTTTATAGTATTTTAGAATTGATAAAATACATGGACCCATTACCTTTTTGACCCATGTGATACTCATGCAAGGTGACGCGTTATTATTGAATTAGTCTTTTTTTATTAAAAAAAAACTACATTTTAAAAAAGTTAAAAAAAAAAAAAAAAGTAAACAGTAGCTGCGATATGTAGATCGCAACTATGACTTGGTACTTCCTCTTAGGCCATTACCCATGTTTACCCATCAAACATTCAAACAAAAGAAAACCCTAACTTATTGAAAACCTCAGTCTCCTACTTACCCACGTTGTCACCTACTCACCTTCTACTTCGTCAATACTTCACTCAAAATCTTAGTCTTCTCTCAAGCTTTCAATTTCAAGTTCACAACAACAACAATTCGACCACAATCTAAGGTAATTTCTAGATTTTGTGTATTTTTTTTTTTCAATTTCGTTAATTTTCTGTTTTTGTTTTATTTTTTCGTTTTTGTTTAATTTATAGATTTTGTTTTCAATTTTCGTTTTAGGCCATAAATCAGTGATTTTGTTAATTTTCTGTCACGTTCTATTGTGATTTTGTTGTGTTTTTTTTTTTTTTTTTTTTTTTTTTGCGAATTAACTCCACTTCGTTTGTTTGGTTGTATTTTCCATGTTTTGTTGCGTTTTTTAGTATGAATTTTCTGCATCTTTTTGCTTTGTTTACTGCGTTTTTAGGTCTGTTTGGGGTTGTTTTTGGGGCTGTTTTTACAGTGTTTTTAGGGATGTTTGGTGTTCTTTTTATGCTGATTTTCTGGTTTAAATCTTTTTTGTGGCTGAATTTGTTACTTCACATTTATGCTGTTTTCTAGTGAGTTTATTGTTCAAATTTTGTTGTTTTGTGCTGCATTTTGATGCTGTTTTGTGGCTGAATTTCTGGTCTAATTGATTTATGCTCAATTGATTTGCTTATAGATTTGTTTGGTTAATTTATTTTAAGATAATTATATTCTATTATTTATTTACTTATTTTTTTTGTGGTTTTGGCTAGTGTCACAACAACATTGAAGGTGAAGAATTGGAACATGATAATGGAGTATGGACTTGGAAGATTTTAAAAGAGTTGCATGGACTTGTAATTTTTTAAATTAGTTTTATATATTAAATTCTTGTACTAAATTAGACAAATTTTCAATTAATGTTCTAGACTTCTAGTGTGTATTTTATATATTAAAAAGTGCTATGTTATTGTTTAAGCCTTAAGGGTATTAGGTATTTTTATCACTGGTGCGCTCGCCTTTTAGTATGATTTATTTTTATTCTTCTGAGTAATTCTCAGATTTTGTTTGAAATTGTTGGTCATTGTTACTTTATTAGTGATTGTTACATTGTTTGATTTTGTTTGATTTTTTTTATGTAGCTACTTGTTAATAATTTAGTAATTGTTACTTTGTTAGTGATTTTGTTTGTGATTGTGAATTTATTTGTAATTTTGTTCAGGATTTGGAATTGTGTATTGAGATTATTGTTTTCAATCAAGCTGTGAAAGCTGAAATCTTGAGAGGTTAAATGAAGAACAACAGTAATTTCAAGAATAAGAAAAACATTCAAAGATTGGGTGGCGCTGGTCTCTCACTTGAAGCCTTCGCCAATGCCAAATCCAAACAACATTCATACAATCCTGCTTTGTTAAGTATGTTTTCTTCTCTCTCTGTCTCTCATTCTATTGTCAAAGCATTGCTCTTTGTTTTTATCATGTTTTTTTAATATTGTGGGTTTCTTATTTTTGGAGCTGCGATTGTGGATTTTTTTTAATTGCATTGCTATTTATTTCAATCTCATGAATTGTGTAATTCTTACAAGAAAAATGAATTCATAATTATAGTTGTTGATTTGACTTAAGTGGTTGCTTCTGCATTTGCCATTCAGATTGTCATGTTCAATGAAGATTGGCATTTGGTTGAGTGATTTTGCCAGTTTAGGGGTATAATTGAGCAGATTAATGGCACTCTGAAGGGATGATTTACTTACTCTGTAGGGTTAATGGAAGCTTCCAATTCTAGACTTCCTAGGCACAGCTGTACATTAATTGAATATTGAAATCAAATGAAAAATTATGGAACTCTTAGCCATGGATTATGTGTTATTTTTGTGGCCACGTTTCCTTGTTGCCACAAACTTAATATGTTCAGTGGATTAGTTTTGGAAGTATGGCTGGTGTGTTACTGCAATTCATGAATTTCAGAGTACATTTTGCCTCTCCAGCTCAATGACTTCACCTTTCATATTATAGGTTCTTGTGTTTTGTTGTTGCATTCAATGAGAATAGAGTTGTAATATGTTAGTTGCTAGTAGCATTCATTCCTGCTGCAGGTGATGAATGATGATTGATGAAAGGAAAGTTCGGTGGTGTCAATTTAGAGTGCCTATGTCATAGCTCCTCAAGTTGGAAACACTTGATAACTTGTAGACTGTAAAAACTTTTCATATATTCTACCTTCTATTTTTTGTTTGTTGTATGTATCTAATTTTTTTATCGCCTTGACTTCTGGATTGCAACATTCATTAAGTTTGCGGTTTCATATACTTTGATCTCTAGACTAGTGATATTGCACAACACACATGCATCATTGCAGCCTACTAACAAGTATACTCACATGTCTAATGGTTCAACCCATACATTTTGAGTAAGTATTGGATGTCTTAGTCCAAGGAAAGGGTTGGGTGCATTTTTATGATGTAGGAATGTTTAATTTCTAATACAGGTTTTCAAAATATCAACCTTTGTTTTCAATATGTAGGGCCAAGATACAACTCCACAAGGTAGAGTTTAGTTTTGTAAAAACTCTAGAGGATCAACGCTTTTTATGATGTAGGAATGTTTAATTTCTAATAAAGTTCTTTGTTGTGGRTATAAGAGTTTGTGTATGGACGTATGGCATAGGCTGTTTGGACTTTGGATAGAGCCCCTTGATTTGGTCTTTCTGAACCTTTGCTAAAGTTATGTAGTCTGCTCTGCATTAATATGATTTCATTGTTGACCATTCAAGAAAGTGGTTAGTTGTCTAAATCTTGAAAAAATAAAGTTTCTTTTTTCCTTGCCTCAAAATTTGCCAGTGTTGCAAGAATGTGCAAGTTAACTCCTAACTTGCTTTTATTTATCTATACTGCTGATACTTATGCATTTATGTCTCATTCTAGAGCGGAAGAGGGAATTTTACAAGAATGCTAAACATGTAAGCAAGTACAAAAAATTGCTTAAGCAACAAAATCAAACGAATTATCCATCCAATTCAATCCAACCAGTTGAGGTATGTGCTCGTTTCATTACTTTATGTTGAAACCTTAGACATAGTCTAACCTGCATTGTTGGTTCCAAGCAGATCAATGAATCTGAGGGTGCTGGTCAGATAACTAAGAATRAGAGAAAAAACAGAAAAGGATCGTTCAGTTTGCAGAAGTTGTATGAGAAGAAACATGAAGAACAAGAGCAAGCTAAGATGGAAAAAGAAGCATTCTTCAAAGCAAGGAAAGAAGAAAAAGAAAAGGCTGACTTCCGCAGAAAAGATTTACGGGAAAAGATGTTTAAAAAGACACGGAAAGGTCAGCCTGTCATGAAATACCGAATTGAGCATATTTTGGAAACTTTGCAAGGTTCGACATCATAGCTTTCTGCTTTTTAAGTACAACTTCTAACAGCAGGAATTCGAAGAATGAAGTCCATTTGGTCTTATGTTCCGCTGTAGTTTTGATGAATACCTGACCTCGTAATATTGTACTCAAATGCATAGCAAAGTACACAAAAGTTTACTTCTGTAATAAGTATAACCTATAGTTTGTTCTATTTATGTACTGTACTCCGTTCTGAAAGAATACAACACTAACAATTTTGATTTGCGTTGCCAAAAAAAAAAAAAAAAACAATTTTGATTTGTTTGAAATATGTAATATATTTGGTTTGTGGTTTATCTCGACATCTACTTATGACACATGCAACATATCATGTCTTACAGCAATGGAGGGTTTATCGTTTAGACATGCACAGTGAACTATATCTCGTGTTGGCTCATCTCAAATACCTCAGCTGTGTGATCAGCCGATCATTGTTAAGTTTGTAATCAGGCTACTGATGTCTTTGYACTACAATACGGATATCATTGCTGACAACCTTTCTCGATTGTAATGTCCCCTATGATACCCTCTTGGCTTGCATTAAATAACTCATCGTAGTATCACCTGCATCTTTTCTTGATATCTTCAACTATCAGAGTGAAAATCTAAAGTTTCTTTTCACCCTTCAAACATCCAATCAAGCAAAGATCTTTTTTGTTGACCACTTAGACCATTTTAGCTATATTAAAATGTTATTTTCTTGCCATCACTTGGGTCCAATTTGTCCTAGAACTCTTGAGATGTAAGTTGTCATAAATCTGAAAATTGTTATAAAACTATAGTAACTAAACTCCATGGCCTCATTTTTGAGGATGATATTAGTTCGTAGTTACAAAAATTCACGATTGAAGCTTGTAGAATTTTACAACAAATATGTGAAACATAACCCAACCTCGGTCCAAAAGGAGTCCTCGGTGTTATTGATTTGGATCTCTTTTTTTACAAGAAAATAAGAATTAGGCAAAAAAAGGAATGGAATAAATGGAACATATCACTTGATTACACAAAGAAAAAAAAGAGTTAGCCCGCACAGCCCAGTTACAAAAAGCCTCAGACAAGACACAATGTACTTTGTAACAATTGCATCAAGAATATATATATAATGGTTCACACAACTCTCTTGATACAGATGAATAATTCTCACGTTAGAACAAAAAAGACTAGTTTGGAATTTTGCGTCCTCGGTATCATAGAAAAAACTTCATAATAATAATTTTTTTTTTTTAAAAAAAACGTGATGTCTACCTCAAAGGACATAAGCTCTGATGCTCCTTTATCATGAGCTTTTAAATGACTGCAAGCTGCAACTTCACACATTATGACTGAGAATTGTTGGACTGTGGATTTGTTGACTCTGATGTGCTAATGATCTCTTCAAAGGTTTCCATATCAATGGTCATACCATCATCCACTTCAGCATCTACTTCTGACATTACTTCATCTCTATCACATGTCATTGGTTCCCCTCCATTTTCTTCTAAATTAGAATGTGGAGGCAGGGGACATTCAGGTTGAATCTGAATTTGAGGTTGAGGTTGAGACTCATCCAGAGCCTGGGAGTGGTGTGGTTGTGGCTCCAGCTCAGACTGGTTATGGTGTTGAGGCTCTGGCTGGGACTGGTATGGTGGTGGGCTGAGACTCCGGGTGAGGCTGAGGCTGAGGCTCCGGCTGGGAGTGGTGGTGGGCTGAGGCTCCGGGTGAGGCTGAGGCTCCGTCTGGGACTGGTGGTGGGCTGAGGCTCCGGCTGGGACTGGTGGTGGGCTGAGGCTCCGGCTGGGACTGGTGGTGGGTTTGAGGCTCCGGCTGGGACTGACGGTGGGGCTGAGGCAGGGACTCCAGGTGCTGGGACAGGTAGTGGGCCTCGGTCAAAGGCTCTGGCTGGGACTGGTCGTGGGGATGAGACTGGATCAGAGGCTCAGCATCAACAAACTCCATTGAAGCATCTGTTACTTCCACAGTTTGAGGATATGAATCGGTACATTTTGTTATGGTACTCGTCACCAGCAAATTCTGTAAATATATTTTCAAAAATAAAACCTCAAATCAAAAGGCATATCTACACATTATGGTGACACCTACCACAATCAGATCTCAAACATACACAATTCTTCATTTTTCAAGGTCACACTTTCCGATTTAACTTGACTGTAAATACACTATTAAATATGGCAAAACATAATCATGYTAGCAATTGAAAGGTTGTTATAATTAATTGARAAACAATGATTATAATATCATTAAATGGTTGATTATAAAACAAGTTCACTTTATAATACAACATTAAATTTAAAATTACAATGAGTCATCACTCGTCAGTAATASAGTTTCAAAAGACCCTGAAAGCTCAAAATTAAGAATACCATCCAAAAAATCAATTGCCAGGCTATCTGGCAGGTAAAAAAAATGTGAGGAAGCCATCTCCAAGAAAGTCGTTGAACTCAGGTGGATTTCATAGCTAAAGGACTATCTTCATGTAATTTGGTATGACAGTAGTTTCAATTTTGTGTGAGAATTTTGTCATCTCACACAGCCAGAACCTTCTTTCAATTTTTTTCTCCAATGGTATCTAATGTCAAGCACTATGTTTGAATAAAGATTTGGACAACAGGGTAAACACAACAATGATTCTGGCTCAATAAAAGAAAGACCTTGTTCTTTTCACCTTAATATCATAATAATAAGGAAAATGCTATACGCAGCCCTTAGGGCTGCATATAAGCATTAAATTCTTGCTTAAAATGGTAAGTATTTATAGATTTATGTTAAAATTGCACAGAATTTGATGTCATAAATGTTTACTTTTTTGAAAACCTTCCTTTTTTGGCTTCTTATATGCAGCCCTAAGGGCTGTATATATCATAACCTTAAATCCCTAATATTAATATTAATAATAATAATAATAATAATAATAATAATAATAATAATAATAATAATAATAATAATAATAATAATTATTATTATTATTATTATTATTATTATTATTATTATTATTATTATTATTATTATTATTACAAAAAGTTCCATGTTTAATTGTTTCAAAAAGGAAAATTTCCTCAAGTACCCCCAAGGTTAGGCATTAAGGCACCCCTCTCTTTTTGGAGTTACCTCATACCCCCCAAGGCCCACTTATATAGTTATTTTCAAAAATTGAGGAAGTTAGGGATATTTGAGGAAATTGTCATTTTCAAAAATTTATCTAGTTATTTTACCTCTTTTACTTGTACCCCACTTTGCTTACCTTCAACTCTTATCCCCATAAACAAAAATTACAATTTTTTAATCATTATGAGATTTCAAACATTTTAACGTGATTTTCATGGTAGTGGCTTAAATATAACAAATCATTAGATATTTTTAATTTAATTCTATTCTAGAGATGAGAGTTGAATGTAAGCAAAGTGAGTTGAATGTAAGCAAAGTGGGGTATAAAGCAAAGAATGAATTAAAGTTTCATATGTTCAAAAATGGTTATTTCTCAAATACCCCTCATTAGGGGTACCTCAAGTAAAAATATCAAACTATGAAGTAACTTCAAAAAAAGAGGGTTACCTCAATATCCCTTTCAAAAATAAAAAGAAAAAGGTTTATATATGTGAGTACAAATTGACAAAGCGAGATCCCCTTTAAGGCTTTAAGCATATAGAAAATTTGAAGACAGCATATATAATTAGTTTTCAATAGATATACGGAGAACAGAACCAGATATCAAGGAACACAAAAAAAGCTACTATGCCATATAGTGGATCACAAGTAGTTTGGCCAAATGGCTATTTGCAGTGCTTCAGCCTTCAGCCAATATGCCAGGTATTAGAAAAATGGCGCAACGCCTATGTTACATTGACACGGGTACGGGTATCTGATATTGGTATGAATCCAAGTGTCCGATATGTCAAACTCAAAAATTTAAGACACGGGGACATTGTCTCAACTATGGAATTGGGTACGGATACGGCAAAAATAAGTACTAAATAATAATAAACAATCACACATCTACAACTTTTTTTTTTTTTTTACAAGGCACATATACAACTTCAAACCTTAGCCTTTACGTGAAAAAAAGTGAAGGTCTCACATCAAACATAATTTAATATGTTTTAATACGAGTAAATGTTATTTTGGGTAGTTGGGAGGGTCCACTATATTTATGAGGTTTAGGGAGTAATTCTTTTTTTCCTTCTACTTTCTTGGGAAGCAACAAAGGTCACAAAATTGTTTTTTTTTTAAATAGGTTTTAAACTTTAAACAGCTGTAAAAGTAACATAGTAAAAGGTGTCGTGTTCAGTGGCAGACCTACACTATGACCTGGTGGGTCAAGTGTACCAACAGGAGGCCCAAAATTTTGGGCTTCTTTTTTTTATTTAATAAATCTAGTAAGTGAAGTATAAAACAAAGTCAGGACAAATTATATCACAAGTTGCTGTGTAGATCAGTGGTGAAGGAGTTTTGTTAGTTCGAGGCAATATTTAGTAGGTCGCGTGTTCGATTCCCCATCCCCCACTTTTTTTTTCAACATCTTATCAACACAGCCGACACTCCCTCTCCTTTTCAGACTTTTAGTTTTCCCAATTACACTTCCAATTTCAATTTCATCCCAATCTCAAACCCTAACTCAACAATCGTCAACGGACCTTCGGGAATGACACAAGTGAAAGACAAATGCGAAACAGCATGGGAGATCAAATGTTGAATGATTGTTAGATTACTTATTTGGAGAATGATTTGTTTATGAATGTTAGCATGAAAGATATCATGAACCGATATCAAAACATGAGAACTCGTCGAGAATTGTTCTAATAAGATTTAGTACTATTTTGTTGTATAACTTAAAGATATACTTTTATTTTGTACTCTTTTAATATTTTGATGTATTTTGTAATATTTGGTTATTAAATTTTTTTATTACAAGTTTGTTTATTAATAGTGACCCACCATGGTCCGCCATGGGTCGTGTTTCTTCCTTCATATTAATTTTTCAACGCCTCCTTCAAACCTTCACCTTCTTCCATCTTTCATCCTAATTTATCCGAAAGCAAAGTCTTGTATCCGGACCAGATTTCATACCCGGATCCGTGTCGCGTCATATTGATCCAGGTATGACGACAAATCTGCGTGTCCAGATAACATAGCGCAACACCCATTTCATCCCTATTCCTCAGGGACATGGAGTGCCCCATGAAAGCAAGTAAATTCACTATGATTCTGTGTCTGGGGTTTTGTGGGTTTTTATTTCWACTGTTTATGTGGGTGGGAGACAGGGATTACAGTACATGCTTCTTAGATGCTTTACGAACTGAGCACAAAATCATCCCCATTTGTCTAACTAATTCCCTTTCTCTCTTCACTCATTTTAGGTCATAGTGTCATACAGTTGTTCAAGTTGGACACTATTGTATCAGTGTGGGCTTCCATCAAATGTACCACTTTCTTGGGTCTGATTGATTAGGGCTTTCATCAGTTTGGCTTTTAACTCATATAATGTTGAGCTAGCTCCTCTCAACACATGACTTTATAAGCAAATAAATGAAGCCTAATATATTGGAAAAAAAATTATTATTACACACATTTATCTTTAACAAGATAAGAAAATAATTTGGCCAGAGAAAATAGTTCTAATTACTTAAGAGAAAATGAAACTTACATCTGTCTCAAACCAATATTTTGAAGGAAAAATTCACAAAAATAATGCAATCTTTCATCCTTCTTCCAAAAGTAAGTCAATCTTTAATTAATCCCTAATTAAGTCAAGCTTTTAAACCATACTTAATCTATTAAGTTAATTTACCATTAACCTAAACAACAGGTTAATTAGTAACATTTACCCACCAAAACTATTTTCAACCCTTTTTTTGGTCATTTGGAAAAGTAATGCCCCACTATCTTTTCACATTATTTCTTCCTTCCTTATTCTACCAATTTACCTTATTTCTTCGGCTTCCGTTCTTTCATCACTTTTCCCCTTATTTTTTTAAATAAATTTTAGTTAATCTATCTTCGACAACGATCATTGAATAATCAACCTTCGACATCATCCATTGAAGATAGCAGGTAAAACTTTAGTAATTTTCTTTCTTTTTTACCTCAATAATTTTACTGGTTTTGCTGGATTTTTTGGTTTTATTGTTGCTGAATTTTTGTCAATGAATTATTGTTGACGTTGAGTTGTTGATGCTGTTGATTTGTTGTGACTGAATTGGTATTTGGTTAAGGGTTTGGGTTTGAAATTGTTGTCACATAATTCAAATTTTATTGTTGGGATTTAAATGGGGATTCGGGAATTAATTGTTGTTGTGAAATTGGTCGAATTGTTGTATTATTAGTCGAGTAGTTTCTTTTTGGATAGAAATTGATTTAATTGTATATGTATTCATTGTTTCAATTAAAGAAAAAAAATTCACTTGTAGATGATGCAGGAAATGACGTAAAAGTAAGGATAAAAGAAAATGAGAGAAGATTGTTTATTTATGGAATTTAAAGAAGAAAGAAACTAGTAAAAAAAAATACCAAAATTAAAATTTGGATTACCGGTTACAACTCACTAATAGAAAAAAGGTCGATGGGGGTACATAACCCATCATAAAATGGTGAATAAGATGAAAAAAACTTATATGATGGGGTTTTTATACAACCCCATCATATAATCTAACTATATTACAGGGTTTAATTAAAAACCCATCATATGTCTACATTAATTTATTTTTGTTTTTTTTTTCCTTTCACATTAAATCACTTGGGCCTTTGGTTAAAACTTACTTCGAAAAACCCTTACTCTCATCCACACTCTCTTTCATCTCCTCATTCTCTATTCTCTATCCTCTCCTTCTTGCCTTTCCTCTTCAATCAATCACTTTGCCTTTTGTTCCAATCACCATCCCTTTTCCCGCTCCATCCTTTATCGTTGCACCACTATCGGTCTTCGTCTACGCGCCGCTACATAGTAACTAACTAACTACCACACCACTGCACCAATTCGATCGCCGCTGCTCGGCTCACCTCTTATTCCCTTCACATATCCTCACTCTCTTCGCTACCGAACCCCCTGTTCGACCCCGCACTGCTCGTCACCGTAYGCCCGTACCTTCTTACAAAGTGTACTTGTGTATTATTTCTAGGTTTGTTTCTCTTTCTCTTGCATTTCTTTCATGAAATTGCAATTGCTAGTTGTCTAAATTTTGTTTATTTACATGAATTCAATGTCAAAGTAAGGTTTTTTTATTAGAATTATCCATGCCCATTTTGATATTGTTGTATTCTTTATAAAGTTTGAGTTTTTTTATTATCCTTATTACTATGTTGGTTACATTTCATTGTGTAATGCAATATTATCTAGTAATTGAGATTTTGTTGTTATCATTGATTATTATTAAATAGTCATAGTTTATTATAATAATATGTTATACATATAACAATAATGGTAATAATAATAGTAATAACTACAATAATAATTAATCTATACCTAGTCTATAAAAACAAGCCCTTAAATGCTTACTTGTCACACCCTCTCTCAACCTCTCATGATTTAATATGCTTTTGATTTGTTGACATGTGGCATAACAATTTATTGGGGTTTTGTTTTTTTGCTTAGTTCATCAACGAAGAGTCATACAATTAGATTGATTGGATACAACRAAGAGTCATTCAAGAAAACGTATCATTTGCTCCTTTATTATATAGTAGTTATTACTATTACTAATATTATTACCACTATTGTTATTTGTATAAATCTATAATATTATTACAACTAGGAAAATTTGTCCACAAATGCCACTAAAAAGGGGTCCTTTGCGAACAACTGCCAAAAAAAAAAATTGTCCAAAACAACCACGAAGTCCCCTTTTGTTTGTTAACCACTGCCAAACGGTGGTTTTCGACGTTGACCAAGGACTTTCAAATCATTTAAAATCAACCCACAAAATTCTTCGTTCTCCCTCAACCCCCTCCCCCCAAACCCCACGTCGCTCCTCCTCTCCTACGACCACCCCCCACCTTCGCTACTTYTCCCTCGCAAACCACCCACCAAAGCAACCCCACCCCCTTCGAAACCCACCCGTGCAAATCGAAGCCCTTGTCCTCGAAGATCTTGAAAATTGCGAATTGAATTCAAATAATTGATTTTGGGTTCGAATTCAAGGTGGGTGGATGGTTCGAATTCACGGTTTGAGAAGTTGGTGGGGTGTTGAAGGTGGGTTGTCTTTCAAGGGTGGGTGGGCGTTCGAAGGTGGTGGGTTGTTRAAGGTGGCTCTGGTTTCAAAGGGGGTGAATTTCGAAGGTAGATGATGAATACATGAATGAATGAATTAATAGTTGAATGATTACAGTAGATGAATAGGTGAATGAATGAATGAATTTTTTTTATTTTTTTTATTGAATAGATGAATGAATTAATAGTTGAATGGATACAATAGATGAGTAGACGAATGAATGAATGAATCAATAGTTGAAAGAATGATTTTTTTTTTTTTATTGAATAAATGAATGAATTAATAGTTGAATGAATGAATTAATGTTGGTTGGGGGGGAATTATTGGGGATTTTATTTTATTTAGATGAAAAGAGAGAGGGAAGGAAATAGATGGAGTGCAAATAGGAGTAGCAATTGTTGATTGAATTGATGATCTCTGGAAGCGGGGTCAACGCCAGAAGAAACCACTACCGCTTGGCCGTGGTCAACAAACAGGTGTTCATCACTGTTGTGGATAATTTTTCTTAATGGTGGATTCGCAAAAGTCCCTTTTTTAGTGGGAGTTGTGGACAAATTTTCCTTACAATTATTTTTCTTTTCTCAAAAATTTGTATTATATGATCACATCATATAGTTAGAAGTATATGAGGGGATTTTCAACAAAACCCCATCATATACTCATATTTATACTCATACTTATATGATGGGGTTTTGCATCATATACTAGTACTTATATGATGGGGTTTTAATTTATAATCGCTACATATAGTTTCAACTATATGATGGGGTATAAAACCGCTACATATAGTTTCAACTATATGATGAGGTTATAACCCCATCATATAGCCATTTTTATTTTATGCCAMAGTCCCATATGATGGGGTTCATTCCGCGGCATATGCCCTTATGAAAAACCCCATCATATGGGCTTTTTTCTAWTAGTGACTTGAAGTACAATAGATTAAATAAGGCTTAGAAGCTTGACTTAATCAAGGATTAATTAAAGACTGACTTATTTTTGGAAGAAGGATGAAAAGATGCATTATTTTTGTGAATTTTTCCTAATTTAAATTCAAACATGTTGACACCTGGAAATGACCTTTTTCTTTGTTTTCTAATTCAGAGTTTTGATCCCTCTTGGGTTTCAGTGAGATGAGTCAAATATTTAATGGATATCACTTTATTTGGTTACCGAGTACCATCAGATTTAAGATTAAATCGGATTTGATATGGTTTATTTCTAAACATCCTTTTCATGTTCTTTCCTTCTTTTTAATCACAAGGATGCACCTTGAATATTAATTAACAGACACTTAAAAGAAAGTTAGGGTAAGATGACATCAGCATAAAAGATTGAAGTCTGGTATCTTTAAATGAATAAAGAATTAAAGAGGATGGCTAATATGACAAAACAAAGTTCCGGAAAGTGTGGCACAGTAGATCAATAATATACCTTTTCTAGAGCCAAAGCAAGTTTTGACAGATTTGGATAGATAGTCTGCGCATTCAATAATATCTGTTCAAGCACAAAATTAAAGTCAAAACCCACTTCTTTTTGTAGAGAAAAAATAAAATCCACCTAAACTTGAGGGGACCAAAAAGGGAATTTGAGCAGAATGACAGATATACAAGTCTTTCACAGAAAGTAAACTTAACCGACCCAAAAAAATCAGAGGAGAGAGAGCTAGCTTATGCAGGACAATAAGGATGACTATAGTGTTTAGACTCCCATACTTCCATACTTATTATTGAAAAGCAATCTATTATTGAAAAGCAACTTTGGCCCTTCTCATAGTGCAGGCTACAGGTTGAGTTGGCATAACATGTACATACTAGACAATGAAAAGGGCTACAAACTCAAAATAAACACAGCTTTTATGTGCAAGGGTTGGCAATGATTAGGTTTTAAAACTTTGTAATCCTAGGATCAAAGCAATCATTAACAATACAATAATCAAATTACCTCACAAAGTCTTTGCAATGTGAACGGTGGCCCTTCTATGAAACTGTAAAGCGCTGTACACCAAAAAAAATGATTCAAAACTCACAATCTGATATAAATTTGCACTTCCCAACGCACCAAAACCAAGCAGATAATTTTGACAAGCATTTCGCGTAGAAATTTGGAAAGAAAAAAAAAAGGCTGCACCAAAAAGAGACCAGAGATAATTGTCAAAGTCAGGGGAAGATGTAATGACAAAGAGTGGTATCGACATGTGTGTCCTTAGCAGCATAAAGAGCATTGCACAAGGAAGAATACATAAAAACTAATATTTGAACTAATCTGGCTTATTCTAGTTGAGGATTGAATAGCACTGATTTAAACACTTCAAGTTTGAACTAATATCAACTTATTGAAACTTTAAGCAAGCTTATTAGCTTATTTACTCATAAACTTTATCATAATGTGAAAAGAACAAGGCCTAAATGTCCATATAAAATGCTAGGGATATCAACAATGGGTGGAGTTGATCCACACTTTTCCAAGTTAAAAAACCAGAACATGTAACTTACCAAATAGCCCACTCAATACCAACAAAGATGCAAGACACAATAAGGAAATTGGTAAATATATACCTTCTTCCAAACTTCTCAGCAACTGTAGGTAACTCTCTCCCAAAGAGGAATTTTGTTGATCATCAGACTTTCTAGCTTCTGGATATTCCGAAAGAACCTTGTTCAAATTATATAAGCCAAACAAATATCAATATCCCACCAGTGAAAAAAACAAACTACTAAAATCATCCCCATATTTATACCATCATTGCTAAAATGATGAAGACCTTACATACAAGCATACCTCACCATTACCTGCTTCAGCTGAAACAAAAGCATGTTTTTCAGCTCGTTCCAATCATGCCTGAAAGACAAAGCAGATCCAAGGAAAAGTATTCCATTCAGCAAAGAAGACAAACATTATACTAATTTACACCCAAGGGCATGGTAGTAGCCTGCATATCTCAGGCAAATGCTACCAGTCGGTCCAGTCCAATTAGCAAGTTATGAGAAATGCAACAAGATAATTGAAATGAAAACATACCAAAACTTTCCAGTTGAAGCTATAATTTCCAATACCCCCTTCACATCCTCTGCAGATAACTTCTGATCTGATTCATCACCTCTAGTTGACAGGAGAAAACAATGAATCAGTATTCACCAGAGCATCAGGATATAACACCATAGACATGGGAAATTCAAAACAGGTTATCTTTCATTTATGAACTGACATATTGGAGAAGGGTGCGTTAGGTAGTTCATTATCAATCTAGTACCTAGGAGGAAAAGTTAGGAGATAAGTTAAAAATAAGAGTACATTAGGGGAGAGAAAGCACGTTTAATTTTAAGACAGTTGTAAAGCTCAAATAAACCATGTCTTAAAATAAAAATCATCAT
Organism: Bassia scoparia; assembly: GCA_008642245.1. Taxonomy (NCBI): domain Eukaryota; kingdom Viridiplantae; phylum Streptophyta; class Magnoliopsida; order Caryophyllales; family Amaranthaceae; genus Bassia; species Bassia scoparia. The sequence continues at coordinate 8,128 of SNQN01004513.1, read as the reverse complement.
TCTAATCTGCTGTAATCTGCATTCTAGAAATACCATCATCTTCTTCTTCCTGTCATAATAGTGCATAGCTATGCCATATCATAGCACATTCAAAGAGCTCACAATTGATAATAACATCCTATAAGATGAGAATAGATAGCTTAAGTTTACAGCCTTTCCCATGAGGACATAACCATCACAGAATTCGATTTCACAGTCATAATACTTGAAGTCAGATACTTGCACTATGTTTGGATAGCAAAGGAGAAGAGAAAAGGAGGGGAGGGAAGAGAAGAGAGGGGGAGTGAAAGTTAAGGCTCATTTTCCCTCCAATTCTCTTCAAAATTGGAGGGATTGAACTTACTAAAGAGTAAAGAGGGAGGGAAAATGTATCTCTCACTCTTACTCCCCTTCCTTCCCCAAAACTTTTATCCAAACAAGGAAACTTGACACCCTCCCTCCCTCTTTCTTCCCTTCCCTTCCTTCCATTTTCTCCTATCCAAAGTCCAAACATCGCGTTAAGGAAAGAAGCACTAAAAATTAATTCAACTTTACTTGACCTCGCAATATTCAACTACCATACCGTGTGAAATCCTATCACCAACATTACCCTTGATACTATGTTCACATCACAACCAAGGACCACATGAAACAATCTTGACCAATATAAGCTTCACTCAAAAAACAAGGCAACAAAACAATTATTGCTATGTCACTACAACTTTTCATTTCACATCAAATACCCTAACAAACTCTGGATATGGATATGGATATGACACTTGGACTGTAGGACACTTCATTTCGAACCAACTACGATCAATATGTCAATGAAATGATTGTGTCAAATACTTTTAGCCAAGTCCAAGTAACATAGAAAAAATGACAATCCGAATTTTACAGAATCCTTAATGGCTACAGAATAAAGAAGTTGCTTGTGGCATCAAACTTTTTGTATGTGTTTGACAACAACATCTACCAGACTAACACCCATTGACCAAACCTCCTTCACACAAGTAAACCAGATTCCCACAAACACTTAGATTACATCGTTCAAATCGTTAATAGCACTGATTCCGATCTGTAGCAACCACCCAGACACAATGAACCTTGTTAATGCAAGTTTGCAGCAAACCGACGCAGACACTAGATAGTAAATCAGAAATTCACCATAGACTTTACAAGAAACAACTATTCACTATTCAGGACTTACCAACCTCTACGCCATTCCGAGTTCTGTATACACTTTATAGCAAAATCATGGGCAAATTCAACTCAATTTGCTGATGATCTATATAAATTACAAATATACAACCTTGGATTCAACACCCTTTTGTCCATGACTATCAAATGCCAACATTATCCAAAAAAAGCCCTTAAGATAGCTAACACTATCTTTATCCCACCTTAGCACTGACCATTGCAACTTCATTGTTGCAAAATACGTTTCGAATTCCCAAATTCGAAGTTCAAATGAACCCACTCAACAACAGTATCTCTATAGTTCCCAAACCAGATTAAACGCTAAATTCAAAACAAATCTAAAGCATAAAAATGAAACCCAGCAAAATTGAGCATAAAATATAATTCGTAGTAACCCTTAAAAAAGGGCATAAACAAAATAGAAAACCCAGAAAATACAATACAAAAATGCAAGTAGAAATGAAAYAGAGTACCCATTAACAGAATCAGAAAGTTGGTGAGCAAAGTTATCTKGATCGATTTGAGTAACGGCAACATCGGATGAATTGGGGGTAAGTTGAGAATCCTCGGTTGGAGGTGTCTCCATTTTTGTAGCAGAATCGAATTATCTGGAAACAAAATAAAGAGAAATGAAGTGAGATTGAAGAATAACCAAAATATTAAAAATGAAAGTAAAAGAAGAAGAAGAAGAAGAAAGAGACGAACCAAAAGATAGAATCTTTGACTGGATTGTGTTAGGAAAGCATGTGAAGCGAAGTGATGTTGCGAGGGCAACTTTGAAGTGTGACACCAGAAATGGAATTAGTAAATTACAGATTTACAACAGTTCAGGAAAGTACGACGAGAGACAGTGGGAAGCGTTTGGAGAGATCGAGAGAGGGCATTCGACACGTTGCGGCTTGCGGGTGGGCTGCTCATGGATGGTTAGACTGTTAGCCTCTAAGGTGTTGTTTATTTCATGTTATTTTTAATTTAATTAGCTCTGTTCAATTCAACTTAATTACTCATATTTTGTTAACTAATTTGTTATTAATTAAAATTATTTAAATATTAAAATATCAATCCAAAAATATATCCACCCAACATTAGAGCATTGTTAATGGTRAGGAGTTTTTCCTCTCCTCATGAACACTTCTCTGCTCAAAGGTTTTGTAGCTATGTCAGGTAGTTGATCTTCTAACCTGCAAAATTTTAACTCAACATTACCTTTTTCAACATTGTCCTTCAAAAAATGATGGCTAATCTCAATATGCTTTGTTTTAGAGTGTTAGATAGGATTTTTCGAAATATTAATAACACTTGTGTTGTCACATAAAATGGGAATATTTTCGAAACAGACCCCAAAATCCTTTAGTTGTGACTTTCTCCACAATAGCTGAGCACAACACAAAGCAGTTGCAATGTACTCATACTACACTGTAATAAAGCCATAGAATTTTGTTTCTTGGATCCCCATTAGATGAGGCRAGAACCCAAGAAATGGGCCATTCCAGAAGTGCTCTTCCTGTCCACAATAAAACTAGTAAAGTCAGCATCTGTGTATCCAATTAGGTTCATACTGCTTCCTTTTGGATACCACTAACATAGATCATCAGTACCATTCAGATACTTCAGAATCCTCTTGACAGCCTTTAGGTGAGATTTCTTAGGGTTGCTTTGAAATCTAGCACACAACCCTACTGAAAACACTATATCGGGCCTACTTGTTGTCAAGTACAGTAATGAGCCAACCATACCTCTGTACAACTTACCCTCAACATCCTTTCCCTTCTCATCAAGGCTCAGTTTTGTGGAAGTTAAAATGGGTGTTTCAGAGGATTTGATGTCCTGCGGACCATATCTCTTCARCAGCTCCTTGAGATATTTCTGCTGATGGATCATTATTCCATCCTTTGTTTGTTTGATTTGAAGCCTTAGGAAGAACTCAAGTTCTCCCATCAAACTCATCTCAAATTCACTTTTCATCAAATGTGCAAACTCATCACACAAATCAAGATTAGTAACTCCGAACAAAATATCGTCAACATATATCATGACCACTAAAAGATCAGTTCCCTTGTCTTTTAAGAATAGTGTCTTGTCAACYGAACCTTTCTTATATCCATTTTCTAGAAGAAAAGTTGAGAGTCTCTCATACCATGCTCTAAGAGCTTGTTTGAAACTATAAAGAGCTTTATCAAGTTTAAACACATGGTTTGGCAAGTCACTATCCTCAAAGCCAGGGGGTTGTTCCACAAAAACATCTTCTTTCAAATAGCCATTAAGAAAGGTTGTCTTAACATCCATTTGAAAGAGTTTGAAGTTCATGTGGGCTGCAAATGCAATTTAAATCCTGATTACTTCAAGCCAGGCAACTGGAGCAAAGGTTTCATCATAATCAATTCCTTCTTGTTGATTAAACCCTTGAGCCACTAGCYTAGCTTTATTTCTGACTATAATACCATAGTCATCCAATTTGTTTCWGAATACCCATTTGGTTCCAATAACAGACATCAGATCCATCCTGGGTTCAAGATGTCAAACTTGATTTCTTTCAAACTGATTGAGTTCATTTTGCATAGCTAGAACCTAATCTGGATCTGTTAATGCCATTTTATAGTCAGTTGGTTCAACATTTGAAAGGATAGTGTAAAATGCACAAAAGTTTTGTAAAGTAGAGTTCCTATCATGCACCCCTTTGTTAATATCATTAATAATAAGATCAGTGGGGTGAGAATAAAATATTCAGAAATTAACTGCCTCAAGAAACTGATTCCCAAGTGGTCTGCCACTGGTTTGTGCTATCATACCCTTTTTCAAAACTTATGCTAATGTACCATGAGTACTTGATTGATCAATTCAGCATCGCATAAGAACTTTATGAACCATAAAACACAAAAGGAAAAAATATATATATATATATATAAAGAAGACATCATTTTGACTAGCCAAATGAGGCAAGTCAAGAACTAAGAGCTCATTGTCTAATCTTAATCATACCCAAAAAGGTACGAAGCTTCATGAATACTTCTCTACTCAAAGGTTTTGTAAATATGTCATCTAGTTGATCTTCTGAGCTTCAAAATTCTAACTCAACATTACCTTTTCCAATATTGTCCCTCAAAAAATGATGTCTAATCTCAATATGCTTTGTTTTAGAGTGTTGGACAGGATTATTCGAAATAATAATAATAATAATAATAATAATACTTGTGTTATCACATAAAATGGGAATACTTCCGAAACAGACCCCAAAATCCTTTAGTTGTGACTTTATCCACAAGAGATGAGCACAACACAAAGCAGCTGCAATGTACTTAGAGTCGATTGTAGATAAAGCCATCGAATTTTATTTCTTGGATCCTCATGAGATGAGGCAAGAACCAAAGAAACAGRCCATTCCAAAAGTGCTCTTCCTGTCCACAATAAAACTAGCAAAGTCAGCATTTGTGTATCCAATTAGGTTCATACTACTTCCTTTTGGATACCACAAACATAGATCATCAGTACCATTCAAATACCTCAGAATCCTCTTGACAACCTTTAGGTGAGATTTTGTAGGGTTGCTTTGAAATCTAGCACACAACCCTACTGAAAACACTATGTCTGGCCTACTTGCTGTCAAGTACAGTAACTATCCAATCATACCTCTATACATCTTACGCTCAACATCCTTTCCCTTCTCATCAAGGCTSRGTTTTGTGGAAGTTGGAATGGGTGTTTCATAGGATTTGCTGTCCTGYAGACCATATCTCTTTAGCAGCTCCTTGAGATATTTATGCTAATGGATCATTATTCCATCCGTGGTTTGCTTGATTTAAAGCCTTAGGAAAAACCCAAGT